>JAHZNC010003244.1:0-12095 GCA_027744095.1 Zhuqinia jingwanae
TTTAAATATACATCAAAACATGATGATGGTAGAGATGTACAAGTATAATTGTACATGAAATATGCTGATTCATGTCTGAGTTAATACGGAAAAACATAATACCCTTTATTTCAAGTATGTCAAATATGGAAACATGCATACCGAGCGTGATTCACCTAAAGTCCAAGGTGCTGGAACGGCGGAGGACTTTTTGTTATCTTTTAGAGTTCGTGTTAAATCTTCGAAACAAAATAAATTAACGTTACTATTCATGATGCATGTATACAATTATTATGGCATCTATTTGTGATTTTATCAAGGTGAAAAGGGTATTATTCTGATTGTCAACCGCCAATGATGAAATGCATGTTGCAGACATTAATTGTGTCTTTTTATTTTATGGTACCGTGCGTGCATTCATTTAGGTATATATTACTGCTACAGTCTGGTGGCTCGTCCTTACGTTGATTTATTGCTAAAAATGATTACGAAATGGGGACTTTTATCATTCCACCTCCACCCTAACCAAAAATATATATGTATTCGTATTTTAATACCGTCTTTTCTAAAAACGGGCCTAGCTAGCTGCCATCTGTTTAATGATTGGTGTGACTACGCATTCCACGTATTCCAAAAATATCAAAAATGCACCATGACTGCTGTTGCAGTCGTAAAAAATAAAGTATCAGTTATGATCTGTACGAGATGGCAAAAATGGTTAAAAGAATAATTGTCAGTGCTATATAATTATAATTCGATTCCAAATGAATATGAATGATTAATGTGAATAAGCCGAGGCTAAATATGCAGATGCAATACCTGTCGCATGATTTGAGTTGGGCGGTATGTCCTTTTCACTTACTCTTTGGAATTCGATTCCAAATGAATATGAATGATTAATGTGAATAAGCCGAGGCTAAATATGCAGATGCAATACCTGTCGCATGATTTGAGTTGGGCGGTATGTCATTTTCACTTACTCTTTTGACGGTTTTGTACGCATGCACCCCATCGTGAAAAATAGTGTAGTACACTGAAACCGACTATAAATAATTAATTTTCAAGTTTTTGCGATCTGTAAACATTAACTGCAGTATTGTGATAAAAATTTATTGATTGAATTTCAAATTAAAAATTGAATATTCCACAATTTAAGTGACAAAATAGTTCTTAATGTTCACAAATACACATTACGTGTCCTGTTTGAAATTCCTTTTATAAAAAGGATACGTTATGCCCTTCGCAGCAGGTGCAGTTAATAAAACGTCCTTCAAAGGCGATCATGTAAATTTTGGAAAAAAATAAACTTAATTTAAATTAATTACGTTAATTTTTGTTCATACCATGCTATCACCTTTTTGTACTGACGCCACTATTGATGTTGTTTATTTAGAAAGGATGCGAAAACCCAGGGTTTGACGTCGACCACGATGCCAACATTCAGAGAACTCTTTCATCATTTGTAGGTAGCAACTTTGCAGAAAACTTTGTTCATCCATTGAAATGTGACTAGTAATAGTAATAACATAAATGCTTAATATACTAGAAGGATAAGACGGACGAAAATGTGAGAGAATGTCCCAACAATGGAAATTGTCCAGAAGCACCATCAAAGCATGTTCTGGAGAGTAATGTTGAAATTTCCAGACAAAAATCTCAAGTACATACACAGTCGTACATAATTTAAAATAGTAAATTATATTTTTCCAATTTAAAATTACAAAAATACAATTACATTGCAATTTATGCTTTAACCAGTCATTTGGAGGACCAAATGGAACTAGTATTGAGATCACCACTGAGGAGACCTGTGATGACACCGACAACCGTGACACCTGGGATAACCCTATTGAGTTCCTCTTGTACTTCTTTTCATTGGCCGACCTCTGTACTACATGGAAATGTGTCTAGGGCAATTCTCCAGGTTTGGTCAGGTCAAAGTGTGGAACATGGTGCCATTACTAAAAGGGGTGGGATATGGCTCGCTACTGGCCATCTGTTGTGTTTGTTCCTACTATTGTGCACTAATGGCAATCACAGTGTATTACTTTATCGCCAGTTTCTCCGCAGAACTTCCATGGGCAATTTGTGATCTGGAAGTGTATGGGAATGAAACGTGCAATGCTACTGGAATAGATGGACAATTGGCGCAGCTTTACTATGAGTAATAATAAACAATAACGTATATATAACCTTTCCAATAAACATATAAAGTAATAAAAACTGCTAATGTAATTCTGATTTTTTAAAAAACATTTTAATTGTATATTATATTTGTTAGCGAAATCGTTTTTCCACAATTGGAGGATATAAATGATGGACTGGGCAAACTGCACTGGAAGCTGGCTCTATGTTTGGTATTTTGTTGGCTGCTGATATTCTTGACGCTTGTGAGGGGCGTTAAGGGCTCTGGAAAAGTGGCATACTTTACAGCTATTTTCCCTTACATCGTTCTTTTCATTTTACTAATACGAGGAGTGACGCTGAAAGGCGCTATGTCAGGCATTCTCTATTTTATCGAACCACAATGGGAACGTTTGTTGGAGCCGAAGGAAAGTACTAGATTGGGACTTTGTTTAAATTTACAACAGATATTTTTTTACGTCCTCATATTTTTTTTACATAAAAATACGTTTGGGAATTACAGGTGTGGTATGCTGCTGTAGAGCGATGTTTCTTTTCTCTTGGCACTGGTTTTGGACCAATTATAATGTTTTCATCTTACAATCCATTTACCCAAAATGTTTACAAGTAAATGGTCAATTTAATTTTAAATTATTAATGAATCATTATTACTACTCCCTGTTAACCTACAATTTGTATTCATTCATCCTTGTAGAGACGTTTTGATAATCAGCATTATGGACACTTGTACTTCACTGCTTGCTGGCGTTACCGTGTTTTCCGTGATGGGATATTTGGTAACCCAAAGTAAGGAAGTTTACGGAGTTGACATGAAGTTTGAGGACATTCAGGGTGGGCCGGCCTTGGCATTTGTTTTGGTGAGTAGTCATCATACTCATCATCTTTAGAAACTATTTATAATGGAAACATGCCTTGCCATTCATAGAATAATAATTTCAATAAATTCATTGCATAATAATAATCAAAAGTATCCACAAGCAATAGCAGCTTTTGATTGGGTACCACAACTTTTTGCGGTTTTATTCATGTTGATGCTGTTAACACTCGCCATTGGATCTGCAACATCTCTTGCTGGAGGGATAATTACCATCGTCTGTGACCAATTCCCAACTTGGAGACGATGGTTAGTGACGTCTGGGGTGTGCATTTTGGGTTGTTTGGCAGGCCTCATGTATGTCACAGAGGTAAGTAAATATATATGAATTTAGACTTTTTGTGTAACCTTTTAATAGGGATAAATTGGACATGCATTTGTTATGTTATATACATTTTCAAGGGTGGCCTTTTCATGCTGGATCTTATCGACCACTTTGGTGCCGGGTTTATTGTTTACATAATGGCAACCCTGGAGTGTGCTGGTGTCGCTTACATTTACGGACTGGGCAATTTCTGTCAGGATATTGAATTTATGTTAGGAAGAAAGGTCGGGATTTACTGGAGGATTTGTTGGGGTGCAGTAATTCCAATAGGGCTATTGGCAAATTTGGTGTATTATCTTGTTACTGAGCCCGAGTTCACATCAAATGGAGTTGCATACCCAAAAGTAGCTACAAGTAAGAATAATGACACAAGAATGGAACATAATATTATTAATATGACCCTAAATGACATAATAAACAACTCGTTAAAATTTTGTATTGTTATATTATATTAATATTATAGTTTTTGGATGGCTACTAACAGCCTTTGCCGCTTCTTTAATTCCAATATGTGCAATTCATTCTATAGCTTCAACCAAAGGAAATAACTTGCAACAAGTAAATTCCAATTCTAAATTAAATAAAACGTTGGGCATTGGAGTAAATTTTAAAATTATTGCATTTTTAATTTCATTTTAGAAAATTTTGGAATCAACTAGACCAACTCAGCAATGGGGACCACAGCAAAGGAAGTTGAGACAAGAATGGCTACAATTTAAGCGTAAAGTTAGCACAACAGAGTGAGACTTATGACTATTTTTAGAAAAAATATGGATGGCGTAATGTTTATTTTTATAAATAATGATCGAGTTTTATAAATTACATTGCCTAAATAATTATAAATGTAATAATAATAATAATAATTGTAAAAAAATCATCGGACCAATGTGAACGTTTTAAACTGTGACACTTCTTTGCTTATATTTAATTCTACTTGCAGCTGCATATACATCTCTTTTTAATATTCGAAGTCTGTGCATTATTTTCTTAGTTTTTCGACTATTAGCTCCGGGAGATGCCATCATCATTAGCATAGGAAATAATGATTGATACAAACAGAGAGTCATAACAAAGAGCCCAATAACTACTAATATAATGAGCAAGTCAATTGTGAGAATTCCTTCGAGGTTATGCCTAAAAATAGTAGAAATTTGTATTAAAACAATTTATTTTACAAAAGTTTAATAGATTACTTTTATATTCAAATTACCAGTTGAAGTCACTATTGGCTATCGTTAGTACTTTCTCCGAAAATAAAGTACTGTCTTCATAAAAACATTGCAGATATATATTATTACAGCTGTCAGGTTGATGAAAAATACAATCGCTCCATTCTGTGCAGTTCATTCGACTATAAAATTGTAACATGCAACATGGGCAAGTTTAGCAGTTTTCCATAAAAAAAATAGTTATGTACCCAATTTATCAATATCAAACAGCGTACCCTGGACAAGCTGCAGCACACAAGTGTGTTCGGTACTTGATTTGTTTGGAAGGTGGTTTCATGTCAACTGGGCTTTTTAACATTTGATATAGTCGTACGAGCAAGATCAATGAGCTTATTGTTGCCAGCACACAGAAGACTGCATAAGTTAGGAAACCAAGAATCGCAGTTTTCCTCCTATCCATTATTGTGTGTTTTCTCGAATTTCTATATTAAGACTTGACTTGAGAAGTATCAACTGAGCGCAAGAAATGACGTTCAGGTTAAATAAAACATCGTGACAAGGTTAAACAACATTAATTTTATGGCAGCTTTCCGAGAAATTCATTGTTTATTGTGTAGAGCTAATTTTGATTGGACTCATCATTGTTTTTGCGATCCAAAGTTTTATTTGATTTGTTCACTGAGTATGTACATAATCAACAAAATGGAATATAAAAAATACACATAGGTGCATAGGTAAACATATATCACACATAAAGCATAAAAATGACACTGTTTTTTAAACTACCTAAATATAATACAAACACATTTTATAAAGCGACATCTGCAACCGACAAAAGGTATGCAAATTTTCCACAATTTATTAGTCATGGGATGAATTTGATCTTTTCATACATTCCACATACGACGGAGGAAGACAGTCAATTTCTTGCATCATAACGCAAGTATAATAAGAGGGTGGCTTTTCTTTTTCCATGTTGTTTGTTTGATACGCAGGGTGGCTATTATCCCTTTCAGGTTCAGATACAGAAACGGGGAAAACGTCTGTTCAAATTTCATAAAGAAAATATAAAGTTTAGTATTTATTAGCCATGTTTTAGGGAGAGGAAAGGTTTCTGCCGTAATTAAACTTGATAAAATAGGTATACTTATAATTTATGAAAGTACCTGTTGTTCTTGTAGGAGACGCATTATTAAGCTTTTCTCTACATTTTTGTGTACTATTTTCAGTGACGCAGTATCGGAGAAGCATGACTAGAACTAATGTTGAGAAAAATATAAATGACACCACCACGGCAGAAGGATGTTCGTACGTAACATAGCTAACAAGGAGACAAATTTGCTACTTTTAGAATAATTCAACAGAATACATTTATCAAGAATGTGTTAATGTAAATACATCAGGATTTAGACCTTTTACAAATACATGACATACCTTATTAAACTCATTGTAAGAGTACAACCGCATCTAACGTTTGCTCCGACACATGTTTGAACGGTTCCATCAGGAAACTGATAGTCAAAGGGGTTGTTCCAATTTGACCAGTTACACGGCGTGATTCTAAAAATAAATAATAAAAAGTACTTTTTATGTAATCACATGCTGTAACTGCCACACGTATTCACAAACATGATTTAAATCACAATAGAATTGTTCATACCCTGAACACACTGTTTCACAAATTTCGCTTGTTTCGTCAAACCCCATATTTTTATTTGTTGCAAATACTATTAATAACGAACTCACAATAAATCTAAAATATTATCAATTATTTTATTTTTCACAAATGTCTTTGATATGATTGTTTTGAGGGATGATTTCAAAGAACCAGGAAGATTCATAAAACCAACAGTTTGAATGGTGATGATGAAACAATTGTTTTAAATTTTAAAAACGTATTCATTTTGATGAGCAGTAATTGGAAAAGACGCAGTACTCTGTAGTTCGTACTTGTAATTTACATACGATATCTTATAGTGTGTCTACCAGGAAAAGAGAAAAAGATCAATTTTCGTTGATATTGTCTTGTTGCATTTTGATACACAGCGAGACGGCACAGTGCCCGTGATGCCACGAAAACCGGTCTCTCAAATTGAGAGTCTTAATGCAACATTCCCAAATCTCCGCAAGGAAAAATGGTACTGATAAAATTCACATCACGCCAAGGTTGCAGGTATTATGATAATATATGCTGTGTATATGTGCTTGTGTGGGCGACTAGTTCACTGTAGTTCTCATGAAAATTATTACGATCGCGATTTTGACGAGAAGCAGAATCGGTGCGCTATCGTTTAACCATCTCTTTTCGTGATACCCAAACACGTTGTGAACTTGATGGGTAGTAGGTTGTATCGCACTACTATAATTAATGCACATTACTTAAAGATGGGTTTTTATTACGTAATACTTTTTTTCTTGTTGCTGGACAAAAACTATTCACACAGAGATATCTACATGAACTTTTAACTTAAAATGTTTTTGCTTGTAACCTATAATGACGGCATATGAGTCACGTCTGGCTGGACTGGAGAACTAAATGAAAAATAAAAATATGTTCTAAAGAGAAAGAGAATGTCGACAAGTGATGGAAATAGAGGACTCTAGAAATAGAATACATATATTGATACTTGCCTATGATGATGAATAGCAGCAGTAGTAGAGGTTAGAGATGATTCATATATTTTGTTGTATGTGATGGTGGTGGAATATGTCTTTAAGAATATGTATAGGATGTAGTTTGGAAACTGTAATGTATGAGATGCCGGTAGTGATATTTTTATGTATCATAAAATACCTGGATGGAATCTCAAGGCGACATATGAGTGGGCCATTCTTCGCCTACGGCTCATTTTTGGCTATCAAGAACAATTTGATTCAATTACTTTTTTTACTTCTTGTGTTACTTTTTTTCATACCAAAGTTACCTTCCGGAAGAGTTAAAGAATAATTTCCGGAATCATTATATTAGTGTTTAAAGTGATTATGCACTTTTATAGTTTATGTATTGTCCAGTTCGAGACCAAACCAGTCCAAAACTGTGACGATAGAATGAAAAGTGAATACATATTAAAAGCTCATCTGAAGTAATAGGTTTCATGCTGTCTTTTTTTCAGACAAAATCCATTTTCAAAACTCTGTATGCCTCTGTATGTGTTTATTTATGCCACACTGTTACGAAAATAACAAGTTCCCTTTTTTGGTGTCGTAGCTTGGTCGTACCTGTTTCAATGCTGACACTACTGTAGAGTGCAGACCGTACAAAACTATTTTAGTATTTCACCGAAAATATTTTAGTTAATTTTAATCAAAACAAAATGCAATTTCAAAATTGTACAATCCACGTTTGCGCAATATCTTATTATTGATATTGTTGCCTCATGGCCAAGGTTAATTCTTAAACAACCTTTGAATACAATAGGATCATTTAAATTATCAGGATCTGTAAAAATAATGAGTATGTCGCAATCGCGGTCACCTTGCAAATGACATATATTTTTTCAATGCATTTACAATATTAAGCTGTGAGAAAAAACACTTTTTTTACTTCAAAGTGTCCATTTACTTTTCACTAAATTCGAACATGTGGAGTATGTGCGGAATTTCAGGCATTCTAACTTTCATTTCAACGTTAACAGTTTCTAGTGCAATTTTTACAGGTGGCCGTGATGAAAATATTGAACGTGTGCACGAAAAACATCCAGTGGAATCGTATAAGCTTTTCACTCGAAATGATCATTTTGTTATTCTTATCTCATTTTAGTTTAAAAATGTCCGCAAATTTGATCGATAAAATACATTTTTCGTTTAAATGGTTGGAATATTAGTTAGGAAAACAAATATTTTAGTGCAATACTACGTAATTAAACATTATAACAATTATTACTCTGACATTGTAGATATTTTTGTTCGATACAAATAATTATTGTTTAGCAGTTTTCGTGTCATCATTTTTTTGCATTTTTCACGCGTTAGATATAGAAGGGTCATATTGGTTGTCATTCCTTACATCGTCATTCATTGTAATGTTGTACACGCACAGTCACCCTTATGAGAATGAAAAACGATAATTTATTCGAACGTGAATTTAACAAATTGGTGACACATAGTAAGGAATAATAAAAAATGGGGTACACAGAGTTAGAAGTTAGAAATGAAGTTCCACCATGGGAATAGAAGGTGGAATGGTTCCTTATTACTACACAAGTAAAGCAAATTGTCACTGTTGATACGTGACGAAAAATATGCTATGTAAGAAAATAAAACACTAAATATAAATCAATGTTAGCAACAATTTTGTTGAAAAGTCATCGATTGGATTTTTAGTAGAACGGGAAGCTAGTTCAATACAAAGAAATTCGAATATTTTAAAAGACAAAGTACTCTTCTCTCGATCTGGTTTATTCACTCGGAAAACTCTGCAACTTCAAAATGAAAAAGGCCTCCTCCACGCGGGAAAGCCGAGCTAGCATAAAGAAATTAGCTGTAGGGGATTCCATTATTTTGAAGAAGGACGGCTATTCAGCTGAAGAAATGGATATATTGCAGCAAAAGGATGGCGATGACCCTGACATTGACAACGAGGAAGAAGAGGAGGAGGAAATGCAACAATTACCCGGATTAACATCATCTTGGACTGATAACATGGTGGAATTTCCTGCTGAAACCGATGATGCATCGCTTCCACCTGTTGAAAGCACTTTAGATGTAGAATTGACTAAAATCCAAGGTTCCGCTCACGAAGGAACTGGAACTTCAATTTCCTCTCAGATACAAAAGATCATTGCGAGGGAACTGACCGCTCCAGGGAAAAGAGGAGCAATTGATTTGCAAAGTGTTCCAATGAAAGAATATTTGGAGCAGACAGTTATTCCCATTGTTCATCAAGGACTGCTTGCTTTGGCACGCGAAAGACCTGATTTCCCCATTGAATACTTGGCTGCATATTTCCTAAAACATAAACACAAATATCAGAGTGATCACGATCATGATCAACAGTATAGCATGGACCAGGAGAAAGCAAGTGACAATATGCCAGGTGGAAACACTCCCATGCAAAATGACAATTTGCCGCCAGCGACTGCTGCTCCACCGCCTACACCAACAAGCGCTAAATGAGCCCCAATAAAATGTTGTTTTTAGTAAAGGAATCTGTATCTGTACATAGGTATCTGTTAGTTTAATAAAGAATTAAAAAATTCCATCACATTTTCTCACACTTCTACCGTGTCTAAGTAATTTGTTTTGAATTATATATTCCTTGTGATTTTACAATGTAAACTTAAATTTTAGCTAATTCATCTTTCATTACCTGCAATAAATTTGTGCCAATGATGTCTAAGTAATTTGTTTTGAATTATATATTCCTTGTGATTTTACAATGTAAACTTAAATTTTAGCTAATTCATCTTTCATTACCTGCAATAAATTTGTGCTAATGGAATTGTGAACAACTTTTGTACTGTGTCGTCACTGCCCGTTTACTAAATACATGACAGATTACGGGTTTGGAAATAAAATGAAACCGGGAATGATGGACACCTAAATAAGATTCAAACAAACCATAACAAAGATGTTTAAGTAAAAACTTAGAGACATTTCATCAAAACTTTATCATAATTTTGAATACTGTTTATTTATTGTTCATCCTCTTTCGGAAAGACTTTTATATCATTAATAATCATTTCATGTAACATAATCGTAACGTAAAAGCTGCTTCTTACATACAACATGAATTTTTACACACATATCACAACCCAAAATAATGTGTTTTTTAATAAATTGAGCAACAATTATGTCCAATAATTATTAAATACAGGGTCTAAAAATAATACGGCTGTGTACGTAAATCTGGGTGGTACATAATAGTACATACGGGTTACTAGATATATTTATATTTAAATATCGTTAGCCATAGACAAAAGTCGTCAGCAGTGTTTCAAACAACGTTAGTAGCACTGTGCACGAACGCATGTCTCAAAATCTTAAAAGCGATTAATATTATATATATACAATATTATGTTGTAAGAGAGAAATGACATCATTAAAAATTAGAATTAAAACCTTCATTTTATACTGATAAAAGTATTACATATTGTCCTTCCTTTGCACAAAGATAACTTTTTTTAATTTTTCACAGTCTTATGGACCAAAATAGTTAAAATCCAGTAAACTAAAATCCAACCAATGGTAGAAAAAACACCTGACATGATAACTTTTTTTAATTTTTCACAGTCTTATGGACCAAAATAGTTAAAATCCAGTAAACTAAAATCCAACCAATGGTAGAAACAAAACCGGGCCACACGTGAGGATGATCGATCCCCCATCCACGAGTGGCCAAGGAACGCATGGATTCGCAAGCCATGTTACATGGCACAAGGTAAGCAATGTACTGCAGAAATTTTGGAATACCTATTTGACAAAAAAAATTGGTTGTTATTGATTTTGGTTTTACATGTTTTAGTCTAATAATTTCTACATACCTTCAAGGGGCCAGACCATGCCAGATAAAACCATGTTTGGATAATAGGATCTGTATACCAAACAGATTTGACATATTATTAGAGATCATAATGTCACATGCTGTTCTGTTGTAAATAGGGTTTCATTAAATTGCCATATAAATTTTTTTTGCTGCATTACCCAATAGAGACTAAGATAGTTTGTACTTCCTCAGTACAGAAAGTGGAAGCCAAGAATCCGAGTGAAAGACCGCAAAAACCAATTAGCAAGGAAAGAATGATTCCCCAGTAAATCGGTCCATTAAATTCAATTGTAAACATTTGCGTAATAATCAAGAAAATGAGGAGTGTTTGAACGACCAGTACAATTCCTTCAGTGATAAAGTATGATACAAGGATTTCAACCGTCTTTACACCAGATACAAGCCCACGATCTAATGTTCCACGTTTCTTGTCAGAAATATGGTTGACACCTCCAGTGATCAATGGACAGAAAAAGATAATTCTGCAAAGTTTCATGAATAAAAGAATTGCATTAGCATGAGACAAATCAAGGTGAACAACTATATTATGCATAATGCATAAAATTTTACCCTAGGATGGCACTTGGAGCAAGAAACTGACGGAAATTTGTATCAGTGGATCCGTAAATGGGGTCCTCAAGCTAAAATTTAAAAAATGAAATAAATAAATTGAATGTGTCATGAATGAAAATTAACTTTTTCATCTTTTTTGATATACCTTCAATGGAATTTCTCCAACACGCCGATCATATCCACAAGATTCAAAGAGTTGAATAATGTATTTTTGAAAGGTGAAAAAGAAGGTGGTCCGTATAGTTTCAGCGACTTGCTTACCTGCATTTACAAAAAAACAAGAATAAAACACGACATGAGAATGATTGCATGTGTCTGTTTTGACTTTTTCTCTGAATTCTTAAAAAATCAAGCAATAAATCAAGATCAAGTCTCACTACTTGAAATTTATGTCATTGGAATCTCATTCAACATAGTACCTAAATTAATAAAGTATTATACGAATTTCAACATACTCGTCATATCCATTTCGAATGAGATGATGGATCCATTAAGAACTTCTTCAGTTGGCTCAGCACCACTAATTGCCCGCTCGTACATAAATGT
>JAHZNC010003245.1:0-36698 GCA_027744095.1 Zhuqinia jingwanae
GTACTTTGATGCTCTGATTTCGAATATGCAAATTATTATTTTAAGAGACAGTTTTCTCATTGCTTTGCTACTTCGTTATCCCGTTGTAAGGGTTTATTTTTCCTCCTTTTGAGGATCATCCTTGCGTAGTCCGCTAGCAGTGGACGTCTCAGCGCATTTAGCCACTTTGGTTTGGTTTTTAGTGAGGTTCATCAAAGAAAGAAGAGTAATAACTTCTTGCTCGTTTTCACGGGCTACATCTGCAAATTCCTTCAACTCAGTTTGAAATCTGCCAATAATTGATTGAAAAATTTCCAATTTTGTCTTCAACCCAAGGCTCGTTTTCTTTTCCTCTAGTATTTGGTTTTGGAGCATAGAGTTGATTTCACAAACATTATTGAACTCATTTTGCAGCTCCTTCAACTTGTATGTTTTTTTGTCATCTCCTGCGTTGACAAAATCTTCCACTAAAGCTAAAGAGCCGGAACGGGTCTTTCGTTTAGGAGTGCTTTTGAGAAGCTCAATCTTTTTCTTTAGGTCATCATATTTCAGTGTCAGTGTTGAACATTGCATAACAGCACGGTCCCGTTCCATTTCCATTGCTTCAAGCTGATGGCCCAACGCTGAAACTTGACCCTCTAGACGTCCCACCTGCTTTCTGCTTGTCATTATTTAGAATTTTAAGAAAAGCTGAAAAAATTATTTGAAAGTATGAAGATATATTATGACATCACAGACTTCTGTCACTCTCTTGGTACTAAATCAAAACTTCTCCTAATATATGTTAAATAAAGATTAATGAGATCACATAATTATTATTTTTATGAAGATTAATCGAGTAACTTAATGTTTATCACTTATTTGGCTATAGGTATTAGCTTGTAGTTGATGAATTTTTCTCTCCAGTTCATTTGATAGGTACAGCTTGAAAGAAGGCACAGAAAATATTACATAAAAATGCATGTAACAGTAAATCTTTAATGCATTTTCCTGACAATTAAAAAATATACTGAATATCTGAAAATATTTATCAAATAATTTTGAAATACCCATTTTTTAAACTTTTATAAAACTTACCGTTTCGTTTTGATTTAAAAAATTGAACAAATTTTAAAGATAAATATCTTTCATCAGTTAAGCAGAATTTTAAAAAAATTTAAACGAGAGTGGTGACGAGATATAGGAAACATGAAACCGAAAGACTAAATGAGAACGAAAAACTATAATTAATGCAACAAATTATATTCCAACAACGTGTTACGTAATCCATACATGGAATACAATATAACTCTACAATTCAATTCTAATTATCCAGCGTGCCAGCAGAATTATACATAAAATGGTGGTGGCGAGGTCGGTAGTGAAAGTTTAGCGTATACAGTAACATGCATGCGTAGGGTATACCTGATCCTTCTTATATTTGTACCTTCCGCCGCACAATGGGACTCATACGGATAGCGCGAAGGAACTATCAATATTTTCGCGTCGTGTAGCGTATTTAAATATTCATGGTTATTTCAGCTTCAACACACCTCAGATTTAGGTACATGAAGTTCCATATAGCAAGCGATAAGATAAGTACAGCTTTTGTGGTGCATGGTGCACGAATAATATCTTATAATATTGAGCTTACTCTCATTGATTATGGAAATGCACTATCCAAATTTGAAGTGAAATTTAAATGGAAAATTGACAGGGAAAATGAGAAAATACATGATACGAATATCTAAGCATGGGTAGAAAAATGGAGGACGACAGCAATAAAATGAATCAACTGTGAAATGTAAATTCAAATGTCATGTTCGGGGAAACATGATGAAAGCTCCTTCTATCTACATACCGACCTTCAAGACTTTGGCACTTTGCGCTGGCTGGTATATATGAAGGCATCCCTGTTATAAATTTGTAAATAGCTTGCCAATGTTGATGTCAGTCCTGGATAGCGTAACATTTTAGTAGCCAAGTCATAGTCAGGAAAAAAATGTTATACATAATATACATAACGAAGGATTTTATAAAGCATCACACATCACCCCCTCAATTATGGCCACTTTAATAATGGACACAAAACCCATTGAATAAATCGCCAAAATTTGTATACAACGACAAAAAAACATATGGAAAGCTTTACTCACTCCCATTTTCCAATGATGAGCAATAAAAGTATTTCTTTTTTGCCATTATTTATACAAGATGCTGACACACGGAAAGCTATAATATGTTGTTGTTGTTGTTGTTGAGCATATTTACCATTTATTTACCGCAGTATGGTTTATATACAAAACATGTGCAACATTTTTTTGTTGTATTAGCAAAAATAAAACATCAACAAGAAAAAAAGCATTAATTTTTCCAAATACTACTACATCTTCTACACATGCATAGAATTCCCTGTGTATATCACATGCGTACTCCCTGCTGAGGATCAGGTAGATTTATTTATTTTCCTCTTTTCACATTTGCACAAAAGCGCATCATCAGTTACACAACAACATCATCATCCTATTTTTTCTTACTACTTTTTTCCTTTTATTCTCTCTTCTCTTATTTTTTTTCGTTCCTTTTTGCCTTCTGCTACTACTCCCGCTATACTCCTCAAGCTGCTTTTTTTTACTGATGATCATGATGCTACTTTTGCTACTGCTGATGTCTATAAATGTCAGAGCAGAAGTTGATATGAACCCTTTTGTTACAATAATAATATAAGTACAACTTTTTTTTACTACTTGTACAACTCACATCATCATTATTGTTGTAGAATAGAAGCAGCAGAAGCGGTATCATCCAGTGCAGTGTGGTAGTTTATAACACAAGAAAAGAAGAGAAAAAAGAGAGAAAGTAGTCGACATCACCACCACTACCATCATCATCATCCAAATTCCATGAAAAGTAGCAGCTGTACAAATAATGATAATGTGTGACTGGGCTTAAAGATAAAATTATATATAAAAAAAGCTATAATAATGTACAAAGATGCTCTCTTCTTCTTTTTCTCGAAACGGCAGAGAGAAATGAGTATCTAAAAACTAGCTACACATATCCACATACAACATGCATGTAATATAACATGTTATTATTGTTATATTTAAGTTATAATAGCATACATATTTGCATTGCAATAATATGCCATTTGTATCCCTTAATCGTCTACTACGCACACACACATTTCCGCATTTTTTCCAACGGCTATTTCATTATTTGAAGAGAGAAACGAGAGGTACAAGGGAAAATGATATAGCAGAAAGGAGAAGAAGAAGAAGAAGAAGAGTAAGCACAAAAACGATAGTATATAATATACCATTGAAGTATGTAGTAGTAGTAATAGTCGGCAAAGATACATTCACACAAAATGGATGGTTTATTCAGAGAAAATGATACAAATGAAAAGTAAAGGAATATAAACGGATAGAAAATGATGATGAGGATGTTGATACAAAAGCATACATACATTCATGATGATTCAGTGTACATCAGGAGGAGTAACATTCTAACTTTTCTCATTGCCATTAAAGAGAAAAGAATAAAAAAAGGAAGAGAGAAAAGAAAAAAAGAGAGAAAAATTGTCGTGGTGGTGGTCTTCTGACTTTTCTCTTTTTAACAAGGCAAACAGCAGACGTCTACTTATGAACATTCTCGCTGAGCATTTATACTCGCGCCGACTTACTACTTAACTTATGACTTAAGAGGGTAAAGATGTGCAAAAAAGAGGAAAGAAGATTCTAACACAAAATAGTTTTCTCATTCATGGTTTTGATGTGTGTGCTTGTTTCTCCTTTTTCTTCACAAGAAAAAAAAGTAAGAATGAGCCGTCAGTCTAACAACTTGTGTGTGTGTGTGTATTGTATGTACTTGTGTTTGTATGAGGAACACACCACCACAGAAAGCACACGGAAGTGATGACGAACAAAAGAAAAATACACTTCAGAGTATTTAGAAAGCTATGTATACAGTTTTTATTTGTGTGTCTGCTGTCCTGCTATATATACACTTACATATACATAAGCGTACTATATACACTTGAACACATAAACTTTTTGTTTCCCTCTTAGCCACATATTCTTCCGTTCATTATCATTATATTGCTTTAGTTTACGAACACACACACACACAGACAATATTATATGGTATGGGGTAGGATCATGTGTGTTTTGTATGGGGTTCATTTTAAAGTAGGCTACTCTCATTTTTAGGTACCCTTTTTCGCAATTTCAAAAAGTGATACTCACAGAATAAAAAAAGAAGGAAAAGATTAAAAAAAATATATATATACAGCTCAACCTCATCATCATGAGATGATGAGGATGGTGATGTTGCCACATGCTCTTCTACTTTTCTTAAAAATGCTACTACTTTTTACTTTCTTTTTTATAGCCACCATCATCACCGTACAGTATACCTATTTATTATACCACTTTTGTTGGCTAACAAAGCGTGCAGCATGCACAGCCAGCATATAGCAGTAGCAGCAGCAGCAGCCGCCCTTCTTTTTCTTCTTGTTTAACTAATCTTAAGTAGCGTCATTTCTCGTATAAGTTTTTAATGCCTCTTACGTGTATACAATTTGCGTTATAATATGAATTATAATAATGACATTATAAGGTAATATAATATTTCTCGCTGCCTCTGCTTGCCTGGATGCCTAACTGCATGCATGTATGCATATCATCTTGTTCGTTCATACAGAGAAAGAGACTGGCCATCTTTTTCCTGCATTGTGTAGACAAAATTGAATCGCTGAACATTATACATAAAATGTAGGTACATATGTATACCTACTTATAAATTTAAGCTAGCATAAAAAAAAACCAGAATCGTTTGAAGACAGAGAGCGGCAGGCAAGAGGCAGGTTAAGGAAAGGTTTCACACACACACAGGATTCTTCGGACTTGTGTCTTTTCTTTCTCTTCTTCTTCTTTTACCCTTTTATTCGAAGCTCATCAAGTGACTTTCTTTACTTCTTTCAAGCATTAGTTAAAAGTTACTAGAGTGTACATTGTGAAGAAAAGTTAACACATGAAGAAATGGCTTTTCATCTCTCTTTCTCCTTTCCTTCCGTTTCCTTTACTTCATAGAATGTCCATATTATATATATCCATTGTACATTTACTAAAAGCTCACTTTAGAAAGAGAGTGAGAGTGAGGGACAGAGAGAAGGTTTCGTGTATGATGATGGTCGTCGTAGCTCACTGGTGGTGGCTGTTGGTTGTATTGCATTTGCACGGTTTTTTCGAGTTTTTTCTTCTGTGCACTATATATATATATGTGTGTGTGTGTGTTGGTGGATGGATAAAAATGAACCTTGATGTTTGCTTTTTTACTGCTACTAAAGCCGTTCAGGCTTCCAGTCATTTTACGTCACATCTCTCCAAGTTTTTTTTTCTCTCTCGCTCTCTCTTTCTGTCTTTCTCTTTGGATCGGCTTCCATCAACGTTAAATTTCATTACGGAATACATGCCACTACTGCTCTTGCTACTATACTTTTTTCCCTCTTCTGTTACTGGTGTGCGTGTGTGTACCGCTGTTTGCTTGCTTGATACTACCACAGGACTATTTTACAACATTACATTTTATACTATATTATTACATTAGACCGCGATATGTATGCACCACACGTATAACAAGGCAATTAAGTTTGCCGCATTTTACTCGAAATTTTTTTTTCTAGAGATTTTCCATGTCTGGATTACTGCCAAAAAGATACTTTTTTTGATGTATAAAAAAGTTAGGAATTGTACTAGAAGCAGTTGTATTAGTAGTGGTGGTGGTGGAAGAGCTCTACACACACACACTCACTGGACGTAATAATGTTTTTTCGTGCTAGCACTTTTTCACTGAAAAAATGAAAACCATATGCATTTCATAGGTATACACACAAGAGCAATATAGTAGTCTTGCAACCAATAGACACATTTACATATATGAACATAGGTTTGTGTATGAGAGAGTTTTTTTTGTATGTAGGTGTCTTGATAGTTAACTTATGCATTAATTTCATTGGATGTACATAAACATAATATATACCTAATAAGCTATCTTCTAATAAGATCCGCTTACTACCAAACCAAGTGTATAAATATACTGTGTAATTCTTCAAGTGCGAGCACGATTTTGGCCCATTAACTACTTTACCTACTATGCACATGGAGAGAATATTTTTTTAGTAGTGATGTAAAAAAAAATATTATGACGGCAGAGGAAATACATCTTTTGTGTGTAGTGTCTTGTGCAAGATAAAAAATAATATATATATATATAAGCGGCAGCGGTATCTACAAAACCCGTGGTTCAATCATTCTTTATTATGAAAAGGCAGATGATGTAGAGTGTTTCCCATTTTTCTAAATTAGCAATCTATCGGGACGGGGCTCTCTTCACATTCATTAGAGTTTAACAAAGAATGGGTATGGATATAGTGTATGTATTTATGTGTATATGGGTGATGATGTGCATTTTCATTTTCATGGGAAAACTGCAGGAAAAGGAAGGAAGGAGAAAGTGAAAGAGAACAAAAAATGAGCTACTTCATATTATTATTATTTTTCAAGTTTTAAAGCAAAAAAAAAGAGGTAGATACATGTTTGAGCATTGTGTATTATTGGATGTACGTGATTGATACACTTGAAGGATACATAATGCATGGATTTAATGATTTTTTTTAAAAGGAGTATATGTGCATACTTGATTTTAACTAAGCACTTTCTTTCCCTTTGATTTTACTTGTGTATTACATGCACATCCACACATAGTTGCTGATGGGAGGGAAGATAAACTATTGCCCGTGCTCGTTTTTATCCACGGTGAAGACTTTGGCTATGGGACTGGCAACCCTTATGATCCGTCGATGCTAGTCAGCCAAGGAAATATCGTCGTTGTTACTCTAAATTACAGGTTAGGTATCTTAGGTAAGTTTTATCAACATTTTGTCTATGCCTATATCTACATGTATGTATAAGTACCTATATAATATATGTGCTTGTATCTATTTTTATCTTGTGCACACGCATAAACTACCACTTCCGAAAATAGGAAATTAGCTAATTTTGTAGTTGATGAGAAATTCAGTAGACTACAAAATGTATAATATGATCAAACTTGCTACAAAAATAAAAAGGTTCATGCTCCTCTTCTCTACCCTTCCTTGTGTACAGGTTTTCTTAACGCCAATTCAGATGGTTATTTCAAATCTCCGGCCAATTTTGCACTTTTGGACCAACTTGCCGTAAGTTGTTTTGTTATTTACACAAATATGTATGTATATATTTAAATAAGGAAATGAAAGTAAAGTGTATGTAGTGTGTATAATAAGTAATGAAAGCTATACTAATGTCAGAGAAGAAAATAAATATGACAATTTATGTATTTTAATTTAACTTTCGAAAATGCTTACACAACAACAACAACAACAACAAACGAACCAACCAACCAATTATAGGCTCTCCACTGGATTCAGGTACGTGTGTCCCTACTTATATCGATATTCAACTGATACTCTATTTAGCTACACCATTTCATTCCAATAATTTTGTTCCTTTTCCAGATTTTTTAAAAGTAGAAATGGCTCGTTTTCCCAATTTGATAACCTTTTTTGTGTATGCTTGTATAAGAGCATATACATGATATGCATAACATGCTGGGTTGATAGTTGATATGTATTGAAGATGAAATAACATCCATTTTATTTGCGTGTGTATCTAAATAGGTATCTATATTGCTTTTATAAAAGAATACGTGTTATATGAAACGAAACGTGTGTTTCCTTCATAAAGCTTATAAAACGAATATACAATATAAAATGTTCATATAATGTGATGATTATACAATCATCATTGTGATATGTATACATATATATATTTGATATGGAATCACATCTTCGAAATGACAAGGATTGTGCACACTAATGAAGCTAATTGACTGATTTAGGAGAATATTGGAGCTTTTGGAGGTGACAGGGGAAATATAACGCTAATGGGCCAAGGGAAAGGTGCTGCATTTGTCAATTTTCTAATGATTTCCAACGCGCTTCCCAAGGGTAAGCTCTAAAATATAATCTATATATATTATCTAACCTTTCAACATTTGCTTGCATTTGCTATATACATAATAAGGCGCTATATGCTTTTGCTTACATATTATGCTATACTGCTATATATATTATACTGTCTTCTTCAAACCAATTAATATTATGGAGGTTGTCCATGATTCCAACTTTATTCGAGTGAAAGCAAGTGTAGCAAAAAATATTCCAATTTTAAAATATCTTCACTCTCTCGACAAATTCCCCGTAAAATATTCATACTCTCCAGATAATTATATGAAAATGGAGCGGAGCAGACATTTTGTAATAGCTTCCTTTTCCTTCTCTGATGTGTGCTCTTGTTTCATGTTCAATATGTACATATTATTATTCCAATATGTGTATGTTGTCAGTTGTCAACATGACTTGTACAACAAAAACTGTACAGATTCTACCTATGTAAGCTGCTCTCTCTCTCTCTCTCTCTCTCTCAGCCTCTGCATAATGTAACTAATGAATTGCATGGAAAAAAACTTTAATTTAGTTTGCTCGTCCAAGTAGGTAAATATTATTATGTATTTTCCCTGTTTTTAGTAACCTCTTGAATTTTGTCTAGAGTTACACAAAAGGGCGCGCAAATAATAATTATAATATATACTACATAGTAGGTACTTGTGCTCATTTTAATTTGACATACATCAAACACTGACTTGCATTTTGCATGCTATTTTACTTGCATATTATATTATCTCTACATACATACATGCATGTATTATGTACACATGTATTGTCCATTAGTAGTGAAAGGGGAGAAAGAAACCCCAGCTCATTTCATATTATATAGCATTAATGAAACAAGCATTAAAAGCTATGGGCGTTTGAAATGGCCCCGCTGGGTGAATAAATTCACCAAATTACAAGACCACGACCACCACCATAGTCATCATTATCATATCAACATGAACTTCACTCTCGCTGATATCACACCAGTAGTAGTAGTGGTAGTAGTATTAGTAGAAGTAGCAAGCAACATTATTATATTGAAACTCCCTTCATAATAAAAAAAAATTCTTTTGTCAAAGGGAAATATTATATAGGATTGCATAATATGGTAAACTGTAAACATTATTATAGGTGAGTGAAATGAGTGTGCGGATAGCTCACAACATCAGCTATATATGTTGTGTACATATACAAAAAAAAATTGTGAGGGATATAATAATAAAAGTGAAAAGATTACATGCTCTAGCTTGCTTGATCTACTAAAAATGTAATTTCCATGTTATATATAGGCTTAACTTTAACCACTCATAAAACTGAGCATTGCATCTTTTATCACATTTGTTATTGCTTTTGTTGTTCTTGTTTTGTTATCTACTTTATTCTCATCTCGTTATACGTATATTTTTTTCTTATAAGGAAAAACACACACATAATAAAATACCTTAGTAAAAATGAAGAGCGCAGAGAAGCAAAAGCTGAAACAAAACACTTTAGTAGACTTGTTGTGTGCTGTCGCTGTCTGCTCTTTTAAAGTGTATACTACTGAAATAAGCTAGTAAATTTATGCTGCATTTATGTTCATAATATTATGTTGTTGTTGTTGTGTGATATACATTATGTTGCATAGAAAATGGATAGATGTACATAATTTATGTGGTCGGAAGTAATTTTATGATTTTGAAGAATTCCTACGTGAAAAAGAGAGCGAGTTGTGAGTCGTCCATTTAGTAAAGAGGATTATTATTACTGCTACTAAAACTCGCACTTTTTTTTCATGTTTACCCCATTTTAGCCTTTTGCCATGTTCCACTGTGGTATTTTGTTGAAAGAAACATGCCATTTAATACACTCGATAATGATGATGATATAAGGTTACTTTCACAAATGAGTTATCTCATTAAGGTAAATTCCATTAATTTGTATAAACATACAAAATGTAAACGGATATTTTTTTTTTAAATTACAAAAAAAGGCTTACACAGTCTAGTCTAGTTTCCTCTAATTCAGTGTTAACTAGCACCATTCTGATCTTCAGTCTAGACAGTTCTATCTCCATCTCTGCTTGTCTGGGAATTCAATTTTAAAATTCAATTTGTCAAACCTTATATAACGGTGGAACAGGAACAAACATTGTACAAATAATCAGCACAGTAAAAATTGCTCTCAGACCGAACAAGTCTAAATTTCAGTTTTATCAACAAGCCTCATGCATGATTCATAATTTATGAGTACCTAATTATTAATTATATTATGGCACCATTCACCATAATACTTACGCTGTACCATAAACTACATAATGTACTGTTTTTTCTACTCTAAATTTAAATTTGTGATCTATAACAACTAACACATACACATACGTTATAATTTAAAATGAAACCAAACTGGTCAAAAAATAAATTTATCTCTAATATCCAAATTTATCGTGTTACCACTAATTTAATGTTGCTAGCTCATTTTATCCACGTTCATTATGTCAGAAGTACAAAAGTTATTACGAGCGAGTGTGCCATACATCTAGCTACTCTAATATTTTTTTTGATCTTGCTTTTTCTGTGTAGTAAAACATTATCCGCCTTCACAAATTATACCTATTCCACATATTGTTAACATAGCAAGTTCACACACATGAATAGTTTACTATGTACTTATTTTCTTCTCTCTCCGTTTTTACTGCGCTGTGTCTTTTAGCCATTATCCCTTACATTCCGGTGTATTATATGGTGACTTGGAACTGGAAGTATATCGTATTTGCATGCCAGAGAAAAGAGTGCTATGTGTTGTGTTGTTAGCTATTTAACGGTACATGGTGAGCAGAGACCACAGCTGCTGCCATAACTTATCAAATGCCACAAGGCCCAATGGACTGAGGTTCCCATTTGTGATCGTCCTTCTCCCTCCTGATACGCCGCGTTCTTCACGCTTAGAATTTTAAACGATGAGTAGAAATAGAAGTACCCAGGGGTATACCTATATAGGTAGATTGTCGTTATATATTATGCAACTTTCTAAACCCTATCAACGTCTAGCTAACGGGGTATAGACTTGCATACGACAAGTTAGCGTGGGAGGCGGATTACTCCTACCCAGTAATCCCGACACCGCAACAATTCGTTCTCATAGCAATCCTCACCTTTAGCATTGTCTACCCCACTGACATCATGCCATAAATTTTGATGTCCTGTCCATGTAATACCGATGTTGAACCGTGCACTAGTACTTTAGGGTAACACCACACTACACATGTATTTTCACCTCAGAATGTCAGCTCCTCTGGATGTGGGGGATAATACCCCACTCTTAGCTTTCTCCTGCTCACGCTGTTGAACCGATTGGCTCCAAACTTGGTACACAGGTACATTATGGGATGAAAAGTATGTTACACCCACAAGGGCCAACTTTCATGTGGATAGGAATGACAACTAATTGTTTATTAATACAACATAGAAAATGTTAAACCTTCATTTGGTGAATATGTAATTATTAATTTTAACGTAACTACAGTTTCGTAATAATATCACAATAAAATTTACGAAACGTTTCATTAATAAACGTTTTTACGAATCCATCTCATCACTTGTTTTTGTCAGTTTTTTAAAATAAAAAATATATGCATCACAAAAATGCATGTCCCTAACGGGTAGCGTATGTTATGGGTAGGTAATGTTAATGTTAAAGATATGCTTCGGGTAGAGATTAGGGATTGCTACCGATGGATTTTGTTCTGGGTAGGGATTGTTATAAGTAGGAATTGTCCCGGGTAGGGATTGGTGGGTAGAAAAACCCCCTATACCCGTCGAGGTAGATGTAACAATACTACAAAACGCTGCGACTCTGTAATCTATACAAAGCAGTTCATATATACAGCCTCCCTCCAGGCACCTTTGTGCTTACTTGCACTACTACTTCTACCACATATACCATTTATATAGCAACATGTAATTCGTATTGTTTCATATGAGCTTAACTAGTGTGTGGTGTATACGTAATAAAATGGCCTCGTAGGAAAAGTTTAAGAGTTTTACCGGCTCTTCTGTTTTTCTCCTCCTCCTCCCTCTCCAATTTGTATTGGATTTGATTCAGGTCGTAACACAACCCACAAAAAACAAAAATAGAGGAAAAAAGGGGGAAATGTATACAACACATGGAAAACATTACATGATTCGCAAATTGTGGGTTTTTGCTGTTGTTCTACTGCATATATCTTCCCTCGTTCCTTATTTAACCAATAGTATAAAATAAAAAAATACATTCTGCTCTGAAAAACCTGTCGTTTGTTGTACCCCTTTCCTTATAAAACGAGGAAATCTCCTTGTTTTGCTACTGGAATGGAGTGATTTTAGTAGTGCCAGACAATTTTTTCTATTCTCCTGTTATTTCCATCCTTCTCCCTCTCTCTCTCTCTCTTTCCTGCTGCACTAGAACATTGCTCCTCCTGTGTGTATTATACAATACACAACTCAGCTCTTTTTACTCTCCTTGACTGTTTAGATGATGATGCTTTTTATTGGTGATTTGGTAGTAGTTGTGGAGGTGGTGGTTGAGACAACCAGTTCTTTCGTGTAAGTAGATTATGTTATTTTGGGAAGCAACGAACAGCATACAAAGAGTGACATTACTGAAAAGAAAATGGTAACTTGGTTCAAAATGGCAAAGAAAAAACAATCAGGCTATACACAATATACATAATATATACTAAGATCACATACATTTTAGCCCTGCCGCTAGCTGAAACTTTCGTTTAAAAAAAGTGATGATCTTACATATTTCGTGGCATTTGGTTGACTTTCCCGGTAAGGTTAACCATATGAAAAAAACGAGGGTATAAGTTTTAACTTCCTAAACGGTTTTTTTAGTATGCGTGCGCGTGTGTGTGTATTATGTGGTAGGTTTGGCGGGGCACAGATTTTTTACTTGAGTCATAAGAATAGAACACACATTGCAAACTAGTGCGAACCCTCCAAAAAAGCAATATGTGTAAGGTTTCCTCTGAGTCCTCTTGCAAAAAAAAACAACTTCTTGCAATGCATATCTTTAAGATTATATACGACACTTCATAAACCAGCACACACCAAAAGAAAAAAGAATATTAGGCAAATAAAGGTTGTAGTAGTAGGAGAGGACTAGTCTGCCTTTTACATATTGACTCGTGACAACATTTTTATGTACATGAATTTTAATAACAACAATGTGTATGTGTGTCGGCTGTTGTAAAATGTACGGGATGTAACGTATAACTGCATCTGTTTAGCATATATAGACGTATCACCCGAACACTGAAAATATTTTTGTACCAGGTTATTACGGTCAACTACAACAACAACAGCAACAACTGCTGCTGCTGCTCCTCTGCTCTTTTACAGAATGGCTTTCTCTCTTCCGCCGAAAAACCCATAATATGACTGCCTGCCACTTTCAGTTCCTTTTGTATTGAAAACCATTGAGATGCGATGAGAATCGAGGTAGCTGACTGCTGTAATATATGTACGTGCCTATGTATGTATGCATATGTGGATATGTGCCTGCATTTCTGTTTTATCTTTCCCTGCTTCGCACAAATTCACAACATATATAACGTCGTCTACTGTCGCAGGCTCCATACAGGCACGTGCTTTGGTTTACTCCGGTTTTCCTGGAAGTGAGTATTAAAAAAGGTATGTTTTGTTATTTTGTTGGAAGTGGGAGGATTGTTATTGTTGTGGTCGAAGGAAAGTTTTTTGAATTTTATTGTTTGCTGCAGCTCGCTTGAAGAATATAAGAAGCTTCCTTCCGTAAAGGCATCCTTCATGTCTATATATACACTCTTGTATTCATCCCAACAATAAAATAAGAAGAGTAAGATGCTTGTGTGTGTGTGTGGGCCGGCTGCTTTTGATCGAGTGAGAGTGAACCAACACGACATCACTACCTCTTGCTCAAGTAAAAAAACACATCCCAAATGTTGTTGTATCATATATTAATGTAGGTATATGCTTACCTACATGATGCCAACATTATATGTAGGTATGTGTAATTCCTATATACTGAAATGGAATCCATGTCGTATTCACTTTCACCGTTGATGCATTTTTTTTTGTGGTTTTTGTTTCATTCTGACCTCATATTTGCTTCTCGGAGTTTATTTGTTTGTTTGTGCTTGTGTATTTGTTTGCGGATGAAAATGAGAATCCTTTATTATTTTTGTACTCATTATTAGGTATCCAAAAATTGTAACGTATATATATATATATATAAAATGCTTTACTTTTTTATAGTTTTTTAGCCGTAATCTAGAAAACTTTGTTTTATAACTCACTACATACTAAAATGGACGAATAAATATCGCAATGTACGTGGGTTATATAAGTATGAGTCTCTGGATTTAGCCACTGTGCCTCCTGTAGTTTTTTAGTGGTCTAATTCCGGATAAACACGTTTTTCCTTTTTCTGTAACAGGAAATCGGAAAAAATCCCAACATTGCACAACAAATATTGCAGCATAAAAAGTTTTTTACTTAAAAAAAGATTTTCCCAAGTTCCTTTTAGTCAAGATGTTGTATTGATTTGGAAAATTACACATTGCATAACATGGCTTTGTCATGCATTTAGGAGATAAGTAGATGCTAGAGATATACATGTATTTACAAACTGCTCATAAAATGCAAACGTGCAGTTCAGAAATATGTTTGTTGGAATGATTTTACCAGACACACACACGTAAAGTAAGTAAAATGTTAACTTTATGTTGCATGCACCGGAACATAAGCTGTGGCGTAAATCTGCCCCTGCTTCTGACCCAAAGTAGAGTGGAAGCCTTTGTTTTTGCAAAGAGAAGGTGACCGTGTAATAATAAATTTCAATCCGACTACAACCTCAATGGTGAAAAGTCAGGTAGGTGTTTGGGTACAGGAACACAAATCGTGATTATGGAAATATTTAGGAAAGTCAAATAAAGATATGGATGTATGTGCCATTTTAAATGGTATTGATAATAATATGTAGTAATATAAATATACATAGGTTGGTATATTCAAATATTTAATATTTTACGTGGAAACGTATTTTAGGAATATAGGGAACTATGCGAATACGTGTGCTTGGATGAAGCCAATCTTCATCAGCAAAGGGGAGTTCCCTTTCAGCTCTGGGCATAGTGTAGATGACGGGGTTCAATTATTAGAAAAAATTGTTCCCTGTCGACCTGAAAATCTGCCCATTTGTCTATCTATTGGTATTAATCATATTCTGTTTTCTATCTTCGTTTGCATGCCATTTACTTTTTTTTATCTACCTTACTCTACAATGCAATGCATTGAGGTAATCTTTCCTTGTAAGCTAAATCATCCACAACCGCTGTAGTAGAGGTGATTTGGAGGAAGCCTGATAATAACTACTTCCATTCGAATGGTTTTTATGTCACCTTTTTTACTCACTTTCTCTACTTTCCTTATTGCTAATGCTCCTTGTACTCTGTTCATTCCACATTCTCATGCGCAATGATAGGTTACTACTCCCACTGCATTTTACGTTTACACGCTATCCACACGTAAACGCCGTAATTCCTGTGCATTTGAATAAAAAGCTGTACTTTTCTGTATATACCTGAAGAAAACGCTTCTTTGCTATATTGCATGATCAACACCACACATCGTACCACATAGATTTTTTTTTGCTGGTATGCCAACGCTGATACCATTTACTCGTCTTAAAAAGAGGTGGAAAATAGTTTGTTTGGTTAGAAGAAAAAGTGCGATTGGAAATGCATCGCAGTTTTCACTTCCAAACCAAACTGAGTTAACAGCTGCAGCAGACTCTGATCGTCAGCTTGCTGGAGAAATACAATAAATCATTTTAAAGCCGGTCTACAGCTGAGTCTTAATGCTCTAGCATACTACGCTGAGTCTTCTCGCTTTTCTCCGATGTAAGAATATTGGGAATTATCTTTCATGGCTAGATGTCAGAGTCAGGATATATCGAGAGCTCATTTACAGCACGACGTACCTTTCATATCATCATCGTTCAATAGTACGAATTGTCATAATCTGCTTGTTTGTGATTCTCAAATGAAGGTTATAGTACGTATGTAGGTTTATGTGTTTTTCCCAATGCGAAGTAAAACAGTAAAATCGCTGAAGGGAACACGCATTTTCATGCGCTGTAATAAAGATGCAAAAATTAATCGCAGAAAACTCAGTGTGTACAAAATTACCAGTGGAAAAATTCTGTGTATATAAATAATTACGATACAATAACACAATGAAAAGGCGTATGGGTATTATTATGTATCAAACATTAATCAATCAGTTTAAGCGCTGTATACTTTATTTAACATTCCTAGAACAATTTATTCCATTACAAGTGCGTCGGCAAAATCTCTTGTTTATATTATTGTACTTTATTATATTTAACATGCATCCTTTATGCTTGTTTTAATTTTGAAGCCTTTCTCCTTCGTATATGTATGTGCCTGTTCGTTAGACATCAAAATTCGTTACTACAACTAAAATAATACTTTATATGTTGTCGAAATTACTTAAAATATATATTGATGAGAAATACACAAAGATTGGATGCAAGCATTTACATTCTGAGAGTTATATTTGACATTGAAATAGTTCCAGTTTATCCAATATGAACCGTATTTCTGTCGCCGCCGTAGTTATGATTATTCGGTAAAAAAATAATATTGACGTTGCATACTCTGCTAATCAAGCTCATTTTTATTATTTCAAGGTTTTTATAATATTTGCATGTGTTGTAATGCATTTCTTTAATGTTACTCATCGTATAGTGCAATAAAACAACTAAAAAACTAATTTATTTGAATTTGCATCCGCAAACGACTAGTTAAATTACAGTGTTCAGGGTTTTATGGTTATGCAAAATGGCGGTAACTTTTTTTTATTCCGAGAAATAATTCTAGTGAGGTTTGATATTTGGGCTGTAAAAGAATGCAGGATGCGTTATAGTGGGATGTTATTTAAATTACCTAGTCATTTAAAAGCACCTCAAAATGTACAGCGCAATGACATTAGCATTCTCTTTATTTTTTACTTTCTATTATCTTTTCTCTTCTTCTTTCTTTATATATGAAATTAAGTACAGCGCACAATTTTACTATACATTATCGTCATCATTTTCATTTGCTTAAATTAAACATCCTTTTTTATGGACGATGTCATTGTCTTTTCTTCAACAATCGCAGTTCAAAATTCAAATACCACCACCGCAAAACTTTTTTTTCTTGAGACGTTCATTAAATCCACAAACATTTTTACAGAGACAATGAAGAGGATGAGATTCATCTTTTAAAATTTCTTTCACGTTATTCAACACATACATTCATGGTTTTTAGATGTTACACAGCAGCCAGCCCTCCTCGTCAGATGATAATTTGTAGTTTTCTCTTGATTGTATATAATTTCCTATTTTGCTTTCTTCATCTCATTTTTTCTTGCTGTTTCATCATTATCATCAGTAGCATCATCATCATCAGCATCGTCATCCAACGAAATTATTAAAAGACCTAATAACATGAGTTTAGTTAGTGTGTGTGTGTGTCTGAATATTAGCATACTAGCTTGCAGCAAGGAAACTGTAACTTTTTTCATGTAACAGCCATGGCCATGTTACAGAGCAGTAATACCAACTAAAATGATACAAGGGGATAAAAAAGGCACACACGCACCTAAAATGCAAAAGATTTTTGGTTAAATTGCTTAATTTGAATACTTGATCTTGCTGACTTTTCTTGCCCGCATTTTCTTACTCTGTGTGTGTGTGTGTTTTAGAAAAACGGAAGTATAAAATGTGGTATATACACATACATATTTATATATTCTGTTTGCTATCTCTATATATATTATGTAATTTTTAGAGCGCTTCCAGCAGTAGTAAAATGCATCATATTTCCTCTTTTTCTTATATTTTTTTTACAAAAAAAACAGGGAGAGAAAAGTCCCATCTTTGTCAAACCAAGAGAGATAGAAAATGTGGTTACGGTAATATTTCCTCTTGTTTTCCCAGCAAAAAGATTGAGAAAAAAAAAGAAAAAAAAGCTTTTTTCTTCAAAAAAAACCTCGAAGAAGGAGGATAGTGATGATAGTCAAGTCATAGTAGTGGAAGAATACAAGAAAATTCAAAAGGAAATCTGAGTAATGAAATTCGAGTTAGAATTCATTCTTTATACAGACACATATACACATACAGAAAGAGCTTCTTTCTTCTTCTTTTTCATCTATTATATTTGTACCTAATAGTATCACATCCCTTCATGTATATGTATGTACATACATACATACATACATATATATACTAATATAATTTTTACTGCTTATTGCTACCCACACTAAAACTAAAGCTAGTTAACTTCAAGTGGAGAAGAAGAAAAAATCTTTTTGTAATATATTACGTATATACATATATATATAGGCATCTTCTTAACATTTTGGCTCTCTGTGAAGTTTCCGTTTTTCCCAAGCAGTGTTTTCCCCTTTTTTATTTTGTTTGTATATGAAGAAAAAAAGTTCACTTTTCGTATTATTAGGTGTATATTGTGGTGGTGGCACAAAAGCAGGATTGTAGAGTATTAGCAAAAGTAGACACATACATACATCCAAATCCAGCAACAAAAAGAGAAAAAGAGAGACATAATATAAAGCAGTGAAGAAGAAGAAGAAGAATTAGAAACAGACGTAGAAAAAAATAAGACGGGGTTGAGTTGCCTATATATTTTTTTTACACATATATTCTTTGCATTACTGTCTGTTCATTCATCCCTTTGCACAATTTTTGTACACGTAAAAACTGACGTCTTGTTTTTTCTCTTAATTTAGCAAAAATACTCGCATTTTCCTGTTAATTTCCTAACTAAATAAATATGTTACTACTTTACTCTACGGCACGATGTCCTGCTATTTGGTGTATAAAAAAATAATTTTGTCTAAATAGCAGGGACACTTCCTTTTTCCCAGTGTTAAATATCATTCATTATTATGTGGAGTATACTACATAGCTTTTTGTGTAGTTTCTTGTGCTTTTTCTTGTGTAAGCCAACTTGAAAACAGTGAAAATGGGAGGATTTATAGTCTGCAAGAATTTGTTTTCACATTTAGGGACAATTTACGCCTCTCCAGTAGTGTTTTTGCCTCTTTGAACAAAAAAAAGAGCACGAAATATGTAAGTAAGTATAACATGTAAGTACCTACTATATATTTTTACTTTTATGTAGCGCATTTGCAAAGAGAAAGCTTGTTCAGAAAAAATGTATTCTTGTATTAGTACCAAATATTGGATTTGGGATGATACTTGACGGTATACACATACACATTTTGCCGTCATCAAAGATAATACTTTTTCAAATGGGCATTCCATCCACTTCAATGACTCTAATATAATATCTTTGTATGTTATTTAATGTACATTTATGTATATTGAAAGTATGATTATCATAACAATAATGCACCCACCCAAAAAACATTGAAATTTTAGGGAGAAAACGAGAGAAGAGAGAGAGAGAGAAAATGGGGTCAGTGAAGATAAACCACGATTTTTGTCTGAGAAGAGGCTATGCATAATTTTGTGATTTTGGCACCCGACCATGCATCTTTGCTTTTTACACACGCACACACATACACTACTGATGTATTTTTGTGCCATCATACAAAAAAAAGAGGAACAATTTATCTGTGTTATTCGGTTGATACAAAGGATATATTATGAGTAAGAACAGTAATCGGTTTTTTGGGCTTTGTCTACTACAACTTCTCTAGTTGTCTGTGAAAGCCTACCACCACAGCAGCTTATATTACACAAATATACCGGGGAAAAAATTGTCAAACGTTTGGATATAGTAAATCAAATAAGTTGGACTAGCAGTCTAGGTTTGACACAAAAATATATTTTTTATTGGGTGGAATATATTTCAGAGAGGTATGTATATAGTATGTATATTTGATGCATTAAGTCAAATGCAATGAGGAGATTAGAGTCATGAATATGCATTTGATATGATGATTGCATGTATTTTGTATGCGCACCTTGATGTTTCCTCATGTTTGCGTAAAATATAATATACGGCGGTACTATGAGAATTTTATATAAAATAAGCATAAATGATATCTATTGCACTTTACCTGCGCGTCATGGCGCAATATTCTAAAAATATAAATTTTTATCATAAAAGAATTCCCAAGCACGTAACATATTACAGGAATTGTAGTAGTAGTACATGACTTTTTTTCAACATGAAAAGAAACAATTCATTCCCGTGTATAAAGTGTATAAATGCACTTTAGCTCAATTTTTCAGCAGTCCATTCAGTTCAAGTTTATTCACAACTGCATTCATGCACGTCTGAGGCTTTGTTAATGTAATTGTAAGCATGAGATAATCTCTTCCTCCTTTTCTCTTTCTACCATCATCATCATACATACACTCGACTCACTTTTCAGTTGAGAATGAGAACATCATAAAATCCTCATAGGAGGGGTTATGGGCTCATCGAGATTAAGAAAACAGGAAATCTTGCATTTTCCAAAGAAAGAGGCTTTGCTTCTATATGCTCTTCTACATTTTAGACATAAAGCCAACCTAGAAAAACCAACTTGGGAGTTTGTTCTAAAAAAGGGTGTGTGTGATAAAAGGAAGGGAAAGGATTTGTGCGTTTTTTTTGTTTCTCGACCAGAACATGCAATATATAGCTATCTGGTTATATATAGTATTTTATATAAAAAAACGCATTAAACTTCTCAAACCGAAGGACACCACAGACAAAAAAAATACTCGATCTACAAGACTGTGTGGTAGTCTAAATTTTTTATTGCAGTGGCTGCCGTTTCATAATCTTTCACACACACCACACTTGCTTAAAACAAAAAAAAATCTACGGGGATCAATAAAAATGTAAATGATATTAAGAGAAAAAGGAAGAGATAGCGGGGAAAAGGCTGAAAATGTAAAAAAATATATATGCGTGCATAAAAATATCCTCTTATTATTACACAGCCAGAGCTCTGCTTCTGCTTTATGGAGATTGTATACCAGTTAGCATGCAATTTTTGCTAAGAAAACAGGACGTGAAACCAACAAATCTTCCAAAGCACCAGAAAAAAAATATTTCCTCTCAAATGAGATTATCATTTGGCTAAAGTGTTTTAGAATTTTTGTGCATTCTGATATAAAATGGGAGTGAAGAATTTTTTGCTGTAACTTACATACTTAAACTTATATCATTCATTTAAACTCTACCTTTCTTCTTACTTCTTAAAAAAGAAAAAATGCTCTGTTCGCTGATTATGTGTATACAAGCATGTATTAACTTTCATCATTATTATTATCATCATCATCATCCAATATGTGTTTGTGCTACAAGAAAAGCGTTCGGGGGTAAATCAAAAGATTATACATTTTTACAACTTACAACAACTACACTGCTGCTGTTCATGTTCATTTCTATCATTTTCTTAAGTATAAAGTCGTGTTCTTTCCACCTTTCACCCTTTTTGATTTCTTTACTTTTTTCCTTCTCCATCTTTGTCAGTTAGCCTTGTCCTGATTCAGACTATAGTCATCATCATCATCAGCAACAACAATAGTATTCTCGTCGTTCTTTGCTGCTACTGCTACTACTACTACTACTACTACTACTGCCGCTGCTTAATCTAATGTATCTTGGAAGAGTTGAAATCAAGGAAACGTTTGAGATTCTCAATCCTCATTTCCTCCAGATATTATAATGATTATTATTATGATTACTCAAAGCTGCTACTACCACTACTACATATTATACCTACACTACTGCTTGCATAAAAAATGCAACATTCATCACCATCATTATACAACTATACACTACTTTTACTACTATTATAGATTAACACTCACTTCATCTTACTAACTAAAAAAGCCTTTGTTGTTGTTGTTGTTGTTGTTATTTTTGAGGAAAAGAGGCTCATAAATGCGTGCTGCATTATGTATATTGGTGAAAATAATGGCATGTTTCCGTACTCATTATATTTACACAAATCGCACTCTGTTTTCTTACTATGTTTTGTGTATATGTACCCATATGTACTGATATATTTTCTCCCTCTGTGTTTATCCACTCTCTCCTACACATTTTCTTTATATATGAACACAGTTCCTTTTCTTAAAATGGAAACAGAAATTTTACTCAAAAAACGTGTCTGTCTCTATATATGTGTATATCTGTATATCAAGGAAACATTAATGTACATAACATACATACTATACGTTCCACGTGTACAGTAAACTATGCTACTACGGGTGCTTATATGTTCCTTTGTATTGTGTAATGCATGAGCCAAGAGATCTCATATTTCTTAGTCAGATTTAGCAAAAAAAGGAAAAAGGAGCGAAACACGACACAGAGAACCAAAAAAAGAAAGAAAGAAAGAGAGAAGCCCTTTTGGTTTACTTATCGCCATCACCAAAAAATACATGACTTGGTCCAGTACTAGTCGCTAAAAAAGGTGGTGTGTGCTTCTTGTGTATGTAGCAACTGCCTACTTATACTTTGGCTTCAACATTACTTTAGTGCACTTTAGAGGAATTAGGAGTCGGTTGAACTCTTTTCTTCTCTTTTTTTTGCAATTTCTTTTTTTCTTTTTTTTCAGCACTTTGCTCACAAGTAAAAAAATAGAGAACTTGATAGTATGAATCCACCCTAAAAAAACTTTTCATCATATTTGCGTAAACTGTAAAAAAAACGTGTGAATGCGCATACGTTAAATAAATCGCTAAAAAAAGGAGCACTTAACGAGCATATTTTGCCTCAAATGCAACAACAAAAAAACATACTCAACCACGACCACCAACCTTTTTATATCTATCCCAAAAACCTACAAGGTATACAACCGCACATGATGATGATGATCATCATCATCATCATCGTCTCCCTCATGATTACGTCGTATAAGAATAGTACGTGTGGTATAAAACGATGATGATAGTATACCTACGATTTAATGTGTTTTTTGGGGAATGGCTAACACTTAAGAAGAATGTTTATAAGTTTGTCGTTACATTGTTTTGGTGGATTAGATCCGCATATTTATCGTATGCTGATGTGTGTGTGAAAAGAGTATACTTTGTTTGGACCTCGCTTTGCAGCTTATATCCGGTCAAAAATAATGCTGGATGAGGAAAAGTGTGTATATATATGCTCATATATGTCCAATATATACAAAATTATATTATTCCAACCAGTTCCCATGCATCTATGTAGTGAGCTGCACTAAAACACGTGTGTGAGCAAAAGCCGACATGCATTTTATAGGAAACTCTCGCCCCATTCTTCTCACCACCACTTTTTTGTGTGCTGCTGAGTACTTTTTCTTACAATCGTTTTCCTCGTGTGTGTGTGTGTCTACAAAAAAAACGCTTTCATGTATGTATACCTATATCACCAAAATTGCACTCTCTGGTTCTCTTTTTTCTTTCTTACTGTTGATGTATTCCCACATGATTTTGTAGACGGAGGAGAAAAAAAAGTTACGAAAGCAGAAAGTGGCGGTCAGAATGTTAGCAAAATGCAATGTAATTCCTGTGAGTATAGTATAGTGTGTGTGTTTTGAAGAAAAAACTTTTACTTTGGGAATAAGGCGGAATGGAAAGTTATTTTGTCTTCAGAAGAAGACTCTATAAATACGCGAATTAATATATGTGTATGTGTGTGTGTATTAAGTAGTATTTTGTTTAATGTGTTCTCATATAAATGTATTTAGGGACCACGATTGCGAGAAGAAGAAAAAATGGCTGAAGATTGGAAAGAATATATGAATGATCAAAGTAGCAATAGTAGGTCCCCGCGCCGTCACAATTGTATGCTTTCAGCATACAAAAGAGACTTGAAAATAGTGGTTTACTCAACACCAGCTATATAGATAGACACACATAGGAAGGAAGAAGAAAAAAATAAAGTTGTGTGTGGTGGTGATGGCAGTTGTAGTGAACTTCTTGCACGTCATTACGATCATCCCCGTCGTATTTGTGGAGTTTGTATAGGGATTGCTTTTGAAACTTTTGCTACAAACATGGACGCATCCATCAAACCAAAAGTCTTTTGGCTTGTAAACTTGGTGTACTTGTTGTAGTAATGTAGCAGTTTATGTCTAATGTAGGCATGGCTGTATACCGTATTTATTCTAGATATAGCAACATCTCCTTAAACTTGCGACTGAAACGGACTGTTAATTATTTTAGCGAAGAGCTGCTATATGTGTATAGAATAGAAGGCACTTAGGTACAAATAGAAAATGATCAATCCAACTTGTGGACTTACTGTTAATTTGATAGTTTTAACGCCATTTTACAATTTTATGATGTAAAAATATAAACTCTTTGAACTAGATCTGGTCATTGCAGACACCTAGCATCCGCTGGAGATAAGTTTAACGTTAGCTACATTTAAGAAAGTAGGTGGCTATATATTGAGAGCTGCTGTTATATCTTGAAGAAATACTATATCTGTTTACGTAAGTATAAAAGTCTAAATAAAAGCTTTGGAGTTAAAATGTAAACAATTTTTGCCAATTTAGCCAGTGTTTTAAAGGGTGTGGTTGTGTGCTAGGTTTAAAACAAAAATGAGAAAGCGAAAAGTTACAACTTTTGAGAGAAGTTGCTTGAATCCCACTTTGCTGGCTTTATTATTAAAATCCTCAAAAGATTACTAAAGGGGTTTGTTTGTTTTAACAAAACTGTTCAAGTTTTCATTTTCTTACAGACCAATGCTCAAAACATTTTAAATCATAGCCTTTTACAACGCACACTAAGCCATTTCGAAGCGCATGCTGACACGTGTACAAATATGTTTAGATGTACACACATAAAGATTATGTATGTATGTAATACGTTTGTATGAGTGGATGCATAGTTTGTAGTTGAAGGTATACTTAATTTACAATAAGAAAATTGCTGTGCTCTAATATGTAGCAAGGTAACTCTGTGCGATATGTGTACAATGATTATTATCGCTGTGTATACACAATAGAGAAAATAAGTTTTGTTGTGTGTTTTATCATAAAAAAAAACTTCAAAATGAATCGTACTGAAAATAGGAGTGCAGTTAGTTTTGAGTTTTCTTTGGTAAATCAATTCACATGGATTAAATTTTGGTGCAGGTATTCATTCCTTTTTGAACTCTGAATTTATAAATTCCGTCTATTATTATTGTTTTATCAATCCTACATGGATTTTTGAAAGAGGCTTAAATCCCCAAGTATATGTGCATTCAATCATGTTAATTGAATGTTTACACTCATATTGATATCATCAGCAGCAGCAGCAGCAGACAAGCTTAAGGTTTACCCGTGTGCTTTAAAGAGATCATATCGGAAACTCTAACTGAAATGAACATAAAGATACAATAATATGCTATATAGCACGAATATGTGAGCAAGTGCATATTCCTTCAAATGATATCATGAAGCATCTTTTGTGGCAAATGTCGGGGATGCTTTTACCCAACTAGTTTAACATTTACTGACAACTATCAGAGAAAATTAGCACAAGGTACCAAGAAATTGAACACTATTTTTTAAAACTTACAATTGTGGTCTCAAATAATGTGAAGTATACGTTATCCCAATACCTATGTAGATATATACTCTCACACCAGCTAACTAGAACGTGCCACTACTATTTATAACAGTGAGCATCTCGAGCGACTCATGTTTGGAAGAGTCTGTCGGTGGTGATTTAGATCCATGTAGGTCGCATTATTGAGGGGATGCTTTTACCCAACTAGTTTAACATTTACTGACAACTATCAGAGAAAATTAGCGCAAGGTACCAAGAAATTGAACACTATTTTTTTAAACTTACAATTGTGGTCTCAAATAATGTGAAGTATCCCAATACCTATGTAGATATATACTCTCACACCAGCTAACTAGAACATACCACTACTATTTATAACAGTGAGCATCTCGAGCGACTCATGTTTGGAAGAGTCTGTCGGTGGTGATTTAGATCCATGTAGGTCGCATTATTGCTACTCCACTTAAATTCAGGAGGGATATGGCGAAAATCCTCTCATCTACACACTTGTCAATTTTGTGTACAAGCCGACTTAAGAGAGAAGCACACAGGCACACACTCACAGCCAAGTGCTAGAAGAAGAAGAGAGAAAGATACGATGTGCTAGAGATAGTCGCGTAGAAGTATAAGCGCCAGCAGATTAGCACCCTTGTACATTGGTACTTACTGTCAGTACTAATGTTTTTGTTACTACTATGCTATTATTAGTGAGAACCATTTTCGCTGCTATTATACCTAGAAAATAGAAGAAGAAAAAGTTCATCTACAATGTGTACTTTCGAAACAGTAGTAGTGGTGCGCTTTTTGAATGAGAAGGAAAGACCAGATCCAATATGTACCACTTGCGGTAGTTCTGTCTGATTCTGCTCTTTACGGCAGAAGAATTCTTGAATATGAATCGTTTTTGTTTTCAAATCCAACAAACTCACAAGGGAAGCTATTCACATGCCAGGAGACAAGTACCCATTATTGATCATGCATGATTGTACAGATTAAAATACGTGTATTGATAGATATCGAGATATTTGCCAGAGCTTTATCCACATAACAGATTTCGTAATCTCGTCTACCAAAAACAGATCCAGTTAAACCGAATGTCCACACCAATCTCTTGCGACACCAGAATACTTTACCTTGTGAGTGAATAAATACAAGCGTATAAAGTAGTATAAAGATATCGAGATATTTGCCAGAGCTTTATCCACATAACAGATTTCGTAATCTCGTCTGCCAAAAACAGATCCAGTTAAACCGAATGTCCACACCAATCTCTTGCGACACCAGAATACTTTACCTTGTGAGTGAATAAATACAAGCGTATAAAGTAGTATATTTGGTAGGTACATGGACAGGCAAGGGAACTTTCCTTGTTTCTGGACCATTGTATATACATACATATATGTACGTGCATGTGATTGCACCCTTTTACGCTTCCCACTTACAACAAATAACATAAAACACTTTCACTTCAAACAACAAAATAGTGAATACATAAACAAGCTAGTGAGTGTATCAAGGCAGCGCCTCTTTTATCTTACACACTACTGTATATAATAATGACTATGCACAGCAAACAACTGTGTGTGCTACTATTTAACAAAGTTTACAGTCATTCGCTATTCCTCCTCGCCAAAAACTTTTCATTCATTCACTGCTTTTCCATTAAATTCCAACAACTGCTTTTCATGCTGTTTGTATCTTCAATGGACAGCAAATATGTCAGTACTGCATGTATACAAAATACACATACTGATTTGCAGCAACAGTTTCAGATCCAAATATTTCCAACACAAATAATACTACAAATGGTAAAAGTTTTCTAGGTAATAGCATAATGTACTACTGCACATGTATACATGAATGCTCGGAAATGGCAGAATAAAATGTATGTATGAAGCATTTTGTGTGCGGTTGTGAAACAACTTGGTCTCTCGTAACGTTGCTCTCCTCAAGGAATCCAAAGACAACAACGGAAGAAAGAAAAGTAAGAAGAGCAAAAGGAGCAATGAACGAGTGAGCCTGTGTGTGTGTGAGCGTGTGTTTGTTCCTTTCCCGAATAATACAACTTTAAAAACCACACTACTTGGTCCGTACCATGCTCCCACTTTCTCTCATTCACCATTGCATCAGAGAGTGCCACACTTGCACTAAAGAAAAGGAAACTGTACACATTGTAGCGAGAGAGAAAAGTACTAGCTTGCAACAACACAAACACATCACTACAACAATAATCTTTTTTTCCGCTTCTTCTCAAAAATGCTTTATGCAGTTGTTGTTGTTGTTTTACTCAAGAAAATACACGTATTATTGAAGAGGAAGGATCTTCAAAAGCTCTAGTGATTACAATATATACATACAATCTAGCAACAATAACATGATATACATATACCAATCCCTAACAGCATACAAATATGGCAGCACAAGATATTACGAGACATTTTGTAGAATCTGAGTGTAAAATGTTGGCACTTATTATTATTATAGTACTTCCAAAATATTTTGCAAAGTATATTTATCATTTATTATTACAATTTTGATATCACACGCGTGTGTGGCAAAGATAGTATACAGATATATAGTCATATTAGTCATATGTCATAGTCATGCTTATAAAAAAAATAATGTTATGGAACTAACGTTTTGGATGACTAGATGACTAATATGCCTATCTACTTTAGTTGGGTTATATTATACTACATTGTATCCATTACAATTTTTCGTGGTGAAACATTTTGTTGAAATATCGTAACTCTTTCTTTAGCAGAAAAGGAAAAGAACATGTAAATAGACAAGAAGAATCGATTTTAAAACACTAGTACACTCTTGTCCTTTTTTATATAATTTATTCATTTCCTCTTCCTCTTGTTTCTACTCACAAAGTTGTTCCAAGCAGCTCCTTATCTCTATATATTCCCAAATCAAAATACTACACTAAAAAAGTGGTCTCGCTCCTCATTTTTTCCATTAAAGGTCGCATATTTTTTTATATCTCCCCCCCCCCTAAAACGATAGAGTAGCATTTTGAATTTTGAAACTGGGAAAGAATATGAGTGAGTTTTGAAGAGAGAGGACAGATGAGGAGACAGACCGCCTGGAGAAATGAATATGGTATGTATATCTTCAATTTACATCAGCATAGAAAACACACACACCACCACACGCTCTCATGCAGTTACTCACGCATACCTTCACAAGAGTAAGATGGAGAGTTTGGTCGCGGCGGATGCAGCCAAGCAAGCACATATATATACGTAGACGTACATGTATACTTCCGCCTTTTCTCAGCAGCAGCAGCATGAAGCAGCCAGTGGTTCCCCTTAATACCCTAATATTCTTCTTGAGATAATTCTCTGTTGGTTTTAAGTGTGCATATGCGGTTTGCCTATAGAAAAACCTTGGTCCTTAAAAACGTGGGCTATGAAAATATAGAGGATATTTTTGTTCAAGAATCGAGACAAACGTACTTGGATAATAATAAAACTTCAAATAGCACAAAATGAAATGGGGAAACTTTCCTATTTCCTACATTTTTCTTTGATATTATGGAATGGTGCTGGTTATGTAAACAATTCATGCGGCTAAAAAAGAAAAAAAAGTATGCAAACCTTTAAAAAAATATTTCCAAGATACGGCATACTCTTTTTTTTATCCAACTTCACTTTCACGATTTACGAAACTGTTTTTTTGAAGACCAAAAAAAAACTTCTCGTAATTCATGAGAGCATGATAATATTCATGAATAATGTTGATTTTTACTTTCGTTTTGATTCTAGCTACATACATGCTTATCCGAAAGCATAAATTTTATGCAAAAGAAGAAACCAACCACTCACTAAAAGTATAACACGCACATACAGCCCATTTCAAAATACGAGAAATAGGGATATTTCGTCATAAACATGGTCGTATATACACAAGGTATACACTTCCAACCTACGCACTATACTAAAAACTGAAATGTGAGAATATATTATGGATACATGCAAAACGGCAATATTAAAATACGAGCGGAAAATTTCATTCCCATAATAATTGTTTTGCTTGCCGTGGAAAAAAAAGTTTTTTACAGAAAAGTAAGAAAATATTTGAAAATGTTCAAAAGGTAGAAAGATACGCAAGTAACATAATAACTGGTGCTATTTCTTTTAAAATACCTATATAATCCATATAACGTGCAAGCATCTGCTATTTTTTTTGCTACTACTACTGACTACAACCACTACTGTTACTGCTTTTATCATCATTTCTGCACAAAGTTAGCTCATTATTACATTGAACATGTTTTCCTATTTTTTTTTCTTCTTCTTCTTCTTCTGAAGCCATGTTTGAAGTATGCACGTATAATACATAAATAAACAGGTATATGTATACCCACACAGCACACACATTCTCAAAACTTTATTACACTATTTGTAAGGAAAATGCAATATAGTCTTCCCAGAGAAAAGCCAGGCTTCTTTTTTTATTTGTAGCTTCTTATATTCCTTCATCAGACAAAAAAAAATTCCATCACGGATAGTTTTATAGTGCGACCTACATTTTGTAATCCTAGTGTACCGATTTTTTTTCTTTCTCCTCCTCCTCCTTCTCTTCTCTTTCCTTTTTTTTCAAGAGATTTTATTTCCTTAAGATTAGCATTACACAGGCTGATATTGTGTTTTTTTCCTGGCTTTGAGTAAAATCTAATGTTTTATTGTGGAATGGATCCCCAAGAATGAGGGGCTTACAACATGAGCGCAGACAATGAAGGCGAGAGGGGAAAAAATGGCAAAAAATGTGGAAAGAGGATATATTGTATAAAATCTCCCTTATATTTCAGCAACATACAAAAAAAAGTAATCTGAGAAGGAAATGCATTTTTTTTTCGTGAAGCTGGTCTGAAACTTGGATTTGTAAATTACCACTACTCTAAATCTCTTTTGCTCTGTTCAATATTGAATATATTATATACAAAATAGAAGTAGATACCTATATTGCAGATGTGTGCAAACGCAAAGAAGCACGAAAAGTATTCATGCAGGTGGATTGGCGTGTAATAAGATTTGCACCACAGATATCTAGTACCTATTGAGTTGGAGCAATATTTTATTTTATGAAATGACGTATACCGGCTTGAAACTAAAGCATGACTCATATTATTTTTTAAATTTGAAATAATGGGAATGAGATATATATAGTTATCGATATCTTTTGTTTGTCATTAGTTATTATCTTAGTTTAGGGATGAGTCATCACTAATGACACGCTAATTTGAAATTCTTTCTACAAAAAAGGCATGCCATTTCTGCATGAGACATTAGTCACATATGCATATCCAATTTTTATTAAATTTTTATTTTTTTTAAATTCAGTGAACGTTTATTTTTTTGTAGTTCAGAGGTTCCCTATGTGTGTTAAAGGAACCTAGTCCCTATAAACGTGAAAGGACGACTTTGTTAAAGGCATTTTGAGAATCTACCCGTTGTTACCTGTGTGGGTTCCAATCCAACTTAGCCTTCCCTCTGGTATAATATATGGTATGATAAAAATACCTAGTAATATAATAACTAACCTTGGAAATTAAAACCCGTTGTGTTTTTGTTTTAAAAAAGTTTTTGGTAGTACAAATACTTTTTGTATATTTTTAGGAATAAAAAGTTATTTTGAACTAGATTTATCTCACCCACTTTGCAAACTTTGTAATAGCTCTGCTGGAGTTGGAGTGCGTTGTTGGTGTAAATTGTAGACGTCTTGTAAAAGGATTACAAAGTGTAATATGAAAGAATTACTTTGTATTATTAATTGCCAATTCCTAACTTTATGACAGTTAGCAACAATTTATTATGAATAAACTTTCCTACGCACAAACCAAAAAAAAATTCTATTTTTATTTTAAAGAATCATATGAAATTTAAAAGGAAGTAACTAAAATGGTGTAAGACAAGAAGATGAAGAAACCCCTGAGGATTTTTTTTTGTAATACGCAGAATCTTCCTACGCACGTTTTTCTTTTCCAAAATATAAAGCAACTTTTGAACCCTTCTTGAAGGCTCGCGGCATTATTACGAAAATACTTCTTACCTGTTTGTTTATTATTTTAAGAAGAAATAATAACTTTTCCATTTCGTTTGAAAAGTTTCCTGCAAATATTTCACCGAGAGCATACAGTAAGCGGCTTGAATACTTTAAAAATCTAATAAGCCTTATGCCTACAAGAGAAGTGATGAAAATCAAAGAATTGGAAATACATCTCACAAGATTCATGTTATACCAGCAATGTACTGATTGATTGAATGTACCTACATTAGGATGTGTAGCTGTATAGGCAAAAACCTATGAATTGGTATTTATATTTGGATATCAAGTAAAATTAAACTTTTGCAGTTGCGTCATGTATATGTACCTAATTTTTTTATTCGCCTTGAATTTGATTGTATTTATAATTGAAACCATAAATATCAAACGTTAAATGAAGAAAAGGTTATTATTATTTCAGGGACTTATTACAAATTTTACGGCATTGTCTATCATTTACCCGCTTTGTATTATCCGAGAAAAGGCACATATAAACGGTATTAATAAGTAGCGCTAGCTACTCACTCTCACTCCTTTGAGAAATATTTATGGTATAACTGTCTGTCAGATAGACAGGCAGACAATCTTAAAAACCACTAAACGTAGCTGTACATGTGGGCAAGGGCTTGGTTTATAAGAAATGAAAAATAGGTTAGTAAAGTAAGCATTATAGAGCACGTGTGTGACGTGTAAAAAATATTCAAAGATTCACAAGACTAAGGCATTTTAAACATTTTTTCGTAAATGTACAACCTACACTACAATTTAGTTGACTATAGGTACAAGTTTGCCCTTGGTTTTTCTTTAGGTACATATGCCGACATAATGTCATGCAACTTAATTACAATTGGGCATTGTGTATTGTGTGATAAAAAGAAAACCCAATATTTAATATATTTTTTCTAAGTATTGCTTAATTCACAACATTTTACCGTTATTACACCACTACAGATACTGCAATAATATAATATTCAATAGTCGACTTGAAACTGATTGAAGCTGAACTGAATTCAGAAGAAACTCGTCTGTAAAACTAATTTTTTTTCTACTAGCCCACTGGCATACCTATAACCTGTCGGTTCATGTAGTTTTTACATTTTTTACGGGTTAAATTATCAATAATAAGGTGTCTACTCGCAGCAGCAGGAGCAGGAGCATAAGTGTTGTTATTAAAACCGGTATTTGTTGTAGACGTTTGAATAAGACTTTGAATATTTCTTTGATAAAAATTTCAGCAGCATTATTGGCTGAAGAAACATCCTGTCATATCTTATTGCAAATTGGTACAAGTTGCTAGTGATTTTATTTCTTGCTGTGTGTGCGAGTGCCACTGTGACTGCACTATCCACTTGAATCAAAGTTCGTGATATCTCTCGAAATTCAACCCGACACTTATCGATGATTCCTTCATTGAACAAATGAGTCCTCGAAGCAGCATAGCCATTTATCGTCTGTTCATATTTCCGTGCCTCACAGGCTTCGTATTATTGACAGGCCAGTGTAGTGGTGGTGAGAATGTCGCTCTTGATCAACCAGATAGTAATTATGAGTTATCTTCAAAAGATATATTGTCAAGTAGACTGGATGAAGGAGTGACAGACCTGTGGAGATCCCGTCAGAAGAGGGATCTCCTCCAGCTAGGCGCTCAAATTGTCCGAAGCACCAAATACAGTCCAATTAAATTGGCTCACTACGGTCACTGGTAGGTACAAAAAATATATATTACAAATCTAAATATTTCGTACACAATACGTGCCAAAGTGGAAAAATGCGTATGATTTATTTCCTGCGTGTTAATTGTGCCTCCTCGTATTTAAGCATTTGAAATTCTCCAAACTCTTAGGGGAATGGTCGTTCGAGGACCGTTATAATATATTATAAACTCGCACACTCATTTCAGTAATTTTATGCGTTGAACTTGTATGCATTATGATGTAGGTGCGGGAGGGGTGGGGATAGGAATGGTGATGGGTCATACATAGATGGCTGTGACCTGTGTTGTAAGAGGCACGACAATTGTTACCGACGCACTAGAAAGATTTTCCCTGGCTGCAATCCTCGCGGGATCACATACAAGGCTCGATACGACAAGAAGGAAGATAGGGACTATTGCATTGACGAGGAATGTGCTCAGAGAACCTGTAATTGTGACGTCAAGTTTATCCTCTGCATGCAAAAACAGCCCTGCTCACCTTTAAAAGTATTTAACGACGTGAGCTACTGGTGGTGGCTAGGAGTGGGATTGTAAAATAAATATATACGCATTATAAATCATCTGTAATATCCTTTTTTTTAAAGTTATGTATCAACAATTATGTGCAATAAATCGTTGATACTAATGTAACATAAAAATTTCCTTTGTTTGATTTTATTTTGTGTCAATTTATGTATGCAGATAGTTGTATTGGGTACATGTAAACGTCAATGATAACGGATAAACCATGAATTTATCAAATTTGGACCATATTCAAAAATCTGCATGGATTTACAAAGTTTTTTTTTCATAGAACCGTGTGCATATTATGGTGGTAAAATGGAGGTTGAGACTAGTTTAACTTCCTCAAGTTTCATACTTTTGAAGCTCTAATCTACAGATAAACTGAAAAATTTATGCCATGCTACTGCTGTCAATTTACTTAAAGAGAGATAAAATTTCCGTGAGATTTTATCCAAATTTAATTAAACGTTTTTTCCCTTCACACTCTCACAACCCTTCCATGTACTTTTTGGTTCCTCTTCCCATGAAAGTGTGTGTTTGTGTGTGTGCGTGAGAAGCAAAGTTGTCAATTTTAACGCAAAATTGAAGGAAATATATTGCATTTCTACTTTTCAGTATTCAGTAGTGAGCAGTGACACATCTGCCGCAGTAAAAAAAAGGAACCCTCTCGACTCTAATGGAAGTTTTTTTTTTGAATACTGATTGTGGCGGTATGGCCAGTTATATTGGCCTGTGATCATGTGTAACGATGCAATCCAATAAATGCAAACTGTGTAGTAGAGAAAAACAATGTTATAGCTAGTAAATCCCTAGGGATGTCTCATGATTGTTAAATGATAATAGCAAAGAGAGAGAGAGAGAGAGAGGAAAATAACAAAGAAATGTCTGTTAAAAGCAAAGTCACACTTGCCATTTTGAGTTGCTGCTGGAGAACGGGTTGTACTTATGTACGTTGCTTCACGTTTTGCTGGAATCTGTGTTGGCAGAAAACGAGTATCCGGAAACTTTGTGTGTGTGTCAGTGTGAACTACATACAAATACCCTTGTGCATAGTAAACAAAAATGCAAAAGCCATAAGCTATGTATATTCTCAAATCTATCTAAAGTATAAGGATGATGATATACACATATTTTTCTAAAAACATGCATAGTTCATTCAGGTGATGTTTTTTATATTGAAAACGTATTTTTTATTAGATAAAAAAGCTTACTCTTCTAACATATTTTTATATATTTTTTGATATGCATGTAAAAGGTTGTAGTCATAAGTCATAAGTACATATAATGTACATATGTATTGATGCTTTCTTGTATGTAGGTATATATAATAAGTATCTATTTACCACTATCACAAACAACCACAGCAAATGAAAGAAGGAACAGAGAGGGGAAGCAAATTGTAAGCAACATCCTCCTGACACAACTTGGTTTATGTCTTATGACATGAGAGTAAAGATAATGCAAAGCTGACCTTCTTTTCCATTTCAAGCTTGCCCCCTTGTTCCTGTAAAAAAATATAAATGTATACTTGTTATGGTGGGGTGCATAATGTTGAGAGAAAAAAACGTTGGACCACTACCTACAACACTGCTTCCTTCCACTTTTACTTTTTTTGCCATGTTAATAGATAGATAGATATAACCGGTATATAAAGCACTTTACATCTAAAACATAACACAGAACAAAACAGTTTGCTGAAGTACCCATAAATCTTACAAACGCTTGAAATTAGTGAGCATCCAGGAAAAAAGAAACCAATCTCCGTAATTTATTTTCTCTACGTACTTCTTTTAAACATTTTCAGCTTTTTCTTCTTCTCATGTTCCAATATTATATGTATAAATATACAGGTATACAAAAAAGTTGGTAGGTATATAAACTTTTTACCATACACAATTTTTTTTATCTTCCGTTTTTTTGTCGGACAGCAAAAAGAAGGGGAACGGGTGAGGTAATTAATTTCGTTGTGTCATTGACACTCAACCACTTTCACTGAATGACTTGACTACACTACTACTGCGACTACTACTACGACTATGTTGATAGGTACAGGATTGCTACTAGAACAAATATATTTAAAAAAAAAAGTGAAAATTTATTACAAACAAATACGTGTGTGGCTCACATTGTGTTCATTCGAACATGCATTTTTCATTCACATCAACTTGAACGAACAAGTTTTACATAAAGGGAAAATGGTAGGTGAAGATTTCTATCAATTTCACTTGGTTTCCTGTCACTGCGGCGGCGGAAGTTGGACGTTTGTGGTGTTTCATAATAATGTTGGCCCATTTTGGATATAGGTATCTTATTATTTATTATTATTATTATACACGTACTTTATAACGTTTTTACAGATATTAAAGAATCATAATTTTGAAGAAAAATTGTTTGTTTGCTAAAATGTTATTTTTTTTTACTTAAATGGGCATAAACATATTATTGTAGGTATGCTAAGCCATACAATGCAATTGTCGTGCTCTATTCGAATTTTTAACATTATTTTACACAGATACTAATTATATTTATATTTAGAAACGGTACTCAAATCCAGCTTAGCATGTTATGTCTATTTGCAATGTACGCACGCTTGCTCAGCAAATTGATGGAAATATGGAAAATTGAGAAATATCCATCTCGAACGTAGTGTATGTTCAACCTTTAGCACAAATAAAATTGATTATTTGATAAGAATATAAGAATCGGCACCCAAGCAAGTATTGTTTGATCCCATTCCATCGACACTAGAAGTGATTAGTGTGCAAGTACAATCCACAAAAAATGTATCAATAGAATTTCGCATCACTTTCTTATTACCACATTTCTACCCTTCACATTAATATTATGTACTCATTCTCAACACTCCAGCACTACCTTATCTTTCCGTTTAAAAAG
>JAHZNC010003246.1:0-11183 GCA_027744095.1 Zhuqinia jingwanae
CAGACGGATTACCTTAACCTAATTCAATACTCAATACTATAGCTGTTACACAGCTAAGTGATACATCGAATATACCGAAGTATCGTAAGCTGATCAAGTGTCTGGTACACACTAATGTTTTTGCATGCAAAGTACATTCTCAAGACAAAGTTGTTAAAATGGAATATAAGGATTGTCATTTTGTTTTTATACGATTTCCTACAAATACACAATGCTAATATAAGATCAAGAAAATTCTTGCATTCAATTCAAAATGCATCAACGGTTTTAAATAACCTAAAAACCAGAATAACGTTCACACTACAAATAGTTGCGCTTCATTAAAAACATGTTCATACAATAAACCTGTGGAATTAGGAGGAAAAAGTCGCAGTAATTGACAACGTCATTCTTTTGTCTTTTCCTTGAATTTCATGGAAAATATATTGAATACGGAAGGTTGTTATTGTTGTGCATGCTGTTGAAAAATACTTGGCCAGCATCCCATACTACAAATTTCCCTGTTCCAAAAGATGTACACATAAATCTACGCACACACACCGTTTAGTCTCAGAAGAAGTTGTTGAGTGGAGAGACAGAGTGGATTTTCACAAACAACTACACATTCTACTTGCTTTGTATTCCTCTCAAGAAGGCCTCATGTCTTGTCATAAGTAATATGATAGGAAAACGATAGCAAAAATAAATACACAATCAAAGAAAAATGCAAGTACCAAAATTTTTTTTTGCTTCGTCGTGTTCTTTTTTCATGAACATGATCATGTATACGCAATTTGTTGTTGGTAATTTGAGATGAAGAAAATAAGTAAGAAAGTAAAACAAAAAGAAAGAAAGTTAGAGACCGTACTAGTGGTAGTCTCGCCGTCCTCATCAACATCATCATTCTCTAAGAAGTACAGCATCAAGAAGTGAACTTTTGCCAAAGTCAAGTGAAGTTTTTGCCTTGCTTTTTGTATTAATAACTTTATCTGAATGTGTACACAATAATAATATATATATATTTATAAACGAACAAGGAAGCAGGAACAAAGTTGGTGTGTTCTTGTACTCTGGGAATTAGAAAGAAGAATAAAACAAGAAACACAGAAAAGCAAAAACTGAAGAGTGAAACAATGAAGACAAAAGGAGAGGAGAAATGATATATATATATATATATATATCATTTCATAGGTATATGATGTCGATGTGATAAAAGTCCTTATGGAAAGACCTGCTATAAAATAATAACTTATTTTTTGCTGCTGCTGTTGGTTTTGGTGGTAGAATATGATGCTGCTGAAGACAAAGGGAAAAAGAAAATCCTTTAATAAAATAACAGCAAATTCCTGCGTAAGTCACATGAGATCTTTCTACACGTTTCTCTCTGAATGAAAGAAGAATAAAACAAGAAACACAGAAAAGCAAAAACTGAAGAGTGAAACAATGAAGACAAAAGGAGAGGAGAAATGATAATATATATATATCATTTCATAGGTATATGATAAAAGTCCATATTATGGAAAGACTTGCTATAAAATAATAACTTATATTTTTTGCTGCTGCTGTTGGTCTTGGTGGTAGAATATGATGCTGCTGAAGACAAAGGGGAAAAGAAAATCCTTTAATAAAATAACAGCAAATTCCTGCGTAAGTCACATGAGATGAAACATACTTAAAGTCTCATATATTTTCCTTCATAGTAGCATCTTTATGAGGAATGTAAATGAGAAGTTACTACTTGCGAGTCAGTATCAGAGTAGTAGTAATAGCATTGCAAGTGTATTATAGTACAAAGCAGCAGGATTGCAATATTAAATAATAATATAATGAAAATAACTGTAAGTTATTATGTTTGCCTTCAGAGAAAGAATGAGAATGAGCTTGTAGTATGATAGTAGTAGTTGCTTGCTATTGGGTTCGGGAAACAAAAAGGAGAGAGATTTTTCATATAAAGCATCTCTCTCCGTCTCCATACTGCCGTGTGTGTAGGAAGTACGAGCGACGACTGTGTGTGAGTACGTGTCCATATGACAAAATAAGATGAGGGAGAAAAGAAAGGAGGAAAAAATAGGAGAGGGAGTTGATTACATGGCAAGTTATTCGGGTCACGTTCCAAAATATATGAAGATTGGGGGCATATCATCATGTGTCTCAGACATTCATCTGTAACTTCCGTCCCGTCAAATACAAACATATCAACAGTAGTGGTGGTTGTGTATTTTTATAATAGAGAATACTACTATTGCAGCTACTTACTTTGCTCGTGCTTATGCTTATAGTAATGATATCGTGATCTTATAACCATATATCATGAAATTTATCGTCAAAATGATGAATCCAAGTAGAGAATATATCAAGTATATATTATGCTCCCATCTTTAGAGAGTATGGTAATATTGTATTTTATACGTTTTCGATTTAATACAATTCATATTCATAGTCTTCTCATTTTGTTCTTTGTTTTGTGAAGAGATCACAAAATACAAAAATTGTATGTATGATTGTGTGTTTGATTGGATTCATAGAAGCATTCTGTGTTATAAGCACGCTATTGTTGGTTGTACATTCTCCAAGCGAAAATTTATGAATTTATAAAATGTATGTACACGCATGTATTTGCACAGACATGATACTTTTTTTTAAAGTTATACATATGATGATTAATGCTCTTGGAGACTTGGGGAAATCGATTTCTACTTCTTCATTTCAATTCCCTTTTACAAACAACAAATTACAATTGTATCTGCTTTACCTCATTAAAATGTTACTTAAAATTCATTATCATTCCACATAATAATGTCATGCTGGCGGCTGACACTATTTTTCTTAGTTTTGAAATTATCCCAAATTTTACCGACCGGAATCAGCAAATAATGCCAGTAATTTTCATCAATTTCCCTGGAAGGATGTTGGAATGGCGAAAATGTTGAAAATCTTAGTGAAATTTTGGCACGTTGACCACAAAGTATGAATAATTTATAAAATAAAACCCACCAAGTCCAATTTCCCGATCCCCGCGGAAGTGGTCACAATGGTAAAAATGGAAGAGATATATTCACTAACATGATGTATGCTCCACAGCTTGTCCTTCATTTTTCATACCATATGCATATATGATGAACGTCTATTACCAAGTAATCACTCTCAAATTAAACACTGATGTGCGAAGTATATGGTATAATTGGTATATTAGATCACACTGTTACTTGGAAAGTTGGAAATCAATTCAACCAACATGTCCGTTTATTTGTCAATACGTGCATCCATTTCTGCCAAATGGAAAAGTTTGCAGTGCAATGGAGAAAACATATAAGTCAGAAAAATATAAATTTGAAGCACTGCTGGAATTAGAATATAGGAAATAGCGTTGGTGGTATTTTGCATATATTTCAATCAGATGTGTATAAAAACAACAGTACATCGTCCATCCAACCACCATAGCTAAATTACTCATAAAACAGTGCAAACATCATTATAAAATCATCACTCCAATTCAAACATGACCATGTTATTCGCCGGCAATACAAGTCAAGCGTCAGCGCAAGTAATAAACATAGTAGCGTTGATACTACTGTTATCTTCAACTTTCACCGTGACAGGGGTCTGGGGTCACGGGTTTATTATCTATCCACATCGCAACTTACGTGGGTTGATTTTTTTAAATTTCCAATACATTTTGTTAGTTTTTGTCGTATCCACCTCACAATAAATATGCTTACTTTGTGTTTGCTTGGGAAATAGGTGTGCAGGGCCCAACAGCTCAAAGTGCCACAAAAACCAAATACATGCCGATGCAACCAAATCCACCTCGGCCAGCATTTCCACAACCACAAGGTGATGGTGGTAGCAACGATAAAATAATATGTTCTTTGCCACCCCAAGAACTTTCGAATCACGAATGTTTAGCGTATTTTATAAAGTTCACATTCAATAAGCAAACGGGCAGATGTGAGGAGTTCATATATGGAGGTTGCGGAAGAACCAGCAATTTATTTGACACGGTGCAGGAATGTCAGCAGACTTGTATGTCACAAGGGAAAAAAGGATCATTTTATTTGCGGTCAAGAACGTTTCCCGTTTAATATACAAGTTAACTTTTCTTTAAGTTTAAGTAAGTAATTGTATTATTATCAACAAAAATATGTTACACAGGCAAAATAATTAAATGGAATTAATTTTTATTGCTCATTTTTACTATAAGAATATAATATACATATATGCATATGTACGGTATGATATAAGCATATAGGTAGGTAAGCAACTTGGAACTTACCAGCAATTTATTTGACACGGTGCAGGAATGTCAGCAGACTTGTATGTCACAAGGGAAAAAAGGATCATTTTATTTGCGGTCCAGAACGTTTCCCGTTTAATATACAAGTTAACTTTTCTTTAAGTTTAAAATTTAAAAAATAAAGACAAAGATTCGATTTGTTTAGAACAAGTAATTGTATTATTATCAACAAAAATATGTTACACAGGCAAAATAATGTTTTTGGAGTAAATAATTAAATGGAATTAATTTTTATTGCTCATTTTTACTATAAGAATATAATATACATATATGCATATGTACGGTATGATACAAGCATATAGGTAGGTAAGCAACTTGGAACTTTGGTTGATGTTGTCGCTTCCCTTCCGCATCGTACTTGTTGAGCACAGTCTTCTTGCCTGACATGACAATCCTATTGCGGCTTGTTTCTTTATCTGGTGATAAACAACATGTTTTACTCAATGTGACAAGAGCTCACAACTTGGAAAACAACAAAATGTTCGTCTTGTAAAATTTCATTTGACAGTTGAGCTTTTAACATGCTTGTACTAGAGTGTTTGTCAATGAGAGAGAGAGAGCATATACAGGGAGAATACAAGTAAGTTGCATAAGAATTTTTTAAGGTAGTGAATAAGACAAGACTTACGATAAACTTTTTACCAAGCTAAGATGCTGCAACGCATATTATGTATTAAAAAAGTTTTCCTAAAATATATTCTTTGTGTTTAACATCGAGGCTTTGTGAAAATGTAAATGTTAGTTTTGTAGAAAAAGGTGAATGTCATCTCTATTTTTTTTCTTATGGAATATGAATGGATAGAAGGAACACTCCAAAAATTAGGTATTTTACTAACGTTCAATGTTGTTGGTATTTCTAGGTAATCATATTTCGGGTGAGACCGTGTAGCCTTTACTCATTTTGAGTTTCCTTTCCCTCAACACACAGTGCTGGTTTATGATGATTTTGATTTGTATTCAGGAACGGTTGGCTAGATAGTGTCACTGAAACACGATAAGAAAAGAACTTAAATCATCAATATTCAAAGGATGTTCCCGGATCAAAGTCACTTGTTCTGTCTTGTCAACGTGTAAAAAAAAGTTTCCTCTTATTCTGCCAACTCAGTTTTAACAGTTCGATTGGTGACATTCGTCAAAATTCAATGCGCTCTTCAAAATTATAATACATGCTTTCCAATTTTTTTCCTGAGGTGTGTCTAAATAGTAAAAAAATAATGTAACATATTATTCTATCGCAAACACCTGTAATTTAGACAAAATCAGCAATAGCGTAATAAATTTATGCAAAGCTGATGAGCAATTACCAAAAATACAGCAACTATTATGTACCCAATTAATAAAGAAAAACGCTCTAAATAAATTGTTGAAAAACTCCTATTGATATTGTTGTGCATGCACATTTTTTAAATTGTTATTGTTTCAAATATACATTCCACTTAAGTAAAATTAGTCGTCATCCATTCATTTATTAGAATAACCAACCTGTCCTTTGATGTTTTCATAACCCCCAAGTTTTAAAACTTAAGTAGATTTGCCAGAGAGTGAGATTACAAGGGAGCGTAAATCTCATTATCACTGAACATTGAGAACTATCTTGTTAAGCCTGGCTAATAATGACTTGCAAGCAAAGGTGTGTTTGTGTAGCAGCATATAGCATCCTACTTTTGTCTTTTTGTGAGATATTTCATAATATTGTATGAATCTGAAATGCACAATAATAACAGGAAGCAAAGGAGCATCATCATGACGTTCAACTTTTGTATTGTTTTCTTTGATGTTTCAATGCCGGGAAAAGAGGGATGAGCTGAGGGAGACGGGTGTTTAAAAAAAAACATCTCAAAGGCAAAATTAAATCCGGGAGATTTTCTATAGTGTAAAACAAACCGTAAATTCTGCTACTTTGATGTTGTCTAATGTTTTGCAATAATGAGCAGAGATGCAGCATTGCATTATCCTTGTTCACATAATATGCATCCGTAGTTAAGTATTACTTGTCCATCATTTGAATGAAACGTTACTATTTTAATGAATAGTGTAGCTCAAGCATACATACATAAGTAGCGTGGTTCAAATCTGCTGCTTTTGAAATATTGTTCATAAAAATATGAATGAAAACTATTTCCGACATGCAACATGCCAAACTAATTCCCCTCGTGTCGAACAGAAACTGGGGATTATAATTTGTTTTATGAGAGATTTAATATCCGTACACGCTTTTTTATAACGGAAGAGTATTACCTGAATTGGTAGTAGATATAGTGTAATAGTTACCCTGTGTCTTGTCATTTCGGCCTCTCTATAGTGTGTACTTTCCAATATCAACTTAATAATTAGCAAGGTATATTTGATCTATTGCCGTAAATTTCAATATACCATACATTTAATGCCGTATTATACCCAATATATGTATACTAATACAACTATAATTTATACTGAAGTGGCGTTTCATTAAAGCACGAATGCAGATTTTCCTTCATAAAATATCCAAAATGTAGGTATGTTTATGAATGCCTCACAGGAGCTTATTACCAATTAGATTTAATAATGAGAACTAATCTTCAAAGATGCATCAAACATGATTACAATTATTTATTATCAATTATAATACATTCAAATGATCACAAAAACTAAAAACCAGCAGTATACTAAGTTGAATATTGTATGAATATATGCAGCTAATGAGTTTTCATTTGATGGGAGTAATTGACCGTAAGATCACATCATTATACATGATATCAAACACATAATATATGCAAATCCATGGGTTTGTTCATTCATTCAGCATTCAGCAGTCCACATGATAATCTGATTTCCAGGTGCGTTTAAATGATTACTTTAGTAATGAGTAATGTTGAATGTGCGTTATTCCATTTGCATGTTTAATAATATTAATGAATATTACGAGGAAGCATTTATAATTATAATGTAATATACAACGAGGAAAAAAGTATTTTATTTTGTAGGAATATTTTGTTTCAGCTAATGAGATCTTCACGCGACATATTACAAAGAGGCAGCTTTAATGGCGTATGCTGACATAATGCTTTGCTTATGATGAGCGGAAAGAGACAGAATTAGAATTTTATCAAAATTTAGTTTATCTTCCATATTTATCTTTTCCAAATAAACTAAAATATCAGGTAAAAAGATAACTACCTACGTAAATTTTTCTTGGATGTTTTCAGACTTTTGGCACAAATAAATAATATTTTGGATAAACAGGAAACGGAGCATAAATCAGGAAACACGAAACACATGAAACAGGAATAGTATCGGAATACCCTAGAAATGTCATGGTCATGCATGATGCGCACGTAGGCATATTCTTATACTTCATGTTTTTCTTGCAGTATAAAAACACGCACTTTCTTCTTAAAAGTTCCGCTATCTGAATAACAGACTTTTTCTCTTCGAAGAAATAAGACATTATCTTATAATACGTTTATCAAAATCTCCCGAAAAGTGAAATGAACAGGAAGTAGTGAATGGTGTGGTGGTGGTGGTGGTGGCGGTGACCAGAACACTGGAAGGGAGTATTCTATTATTCTATATATTATTTAGAACATAAGTACAAAAGTGCATTTGTATGAAAAAAGAAGAAGACGAAGAAGTGAACAATGTTGTATTCTGCACAGCATTACAGCGGCAGAAGAAGAGGAGACTCAAATATTATATCCCACACAACTTTATCAATAAAATAAATCAAAAAAATATATGTCTTCTTTTCCTACCTCTCTGCTAAGAAAATGATATGTGCATAGTTGATTGTTCATGTGTGTACAAAATAGTGCGTAGTAAAAGTTTGGTGGTATTTGTATTTGTATATATAACTGTTGTATAATATATAAGTTCACTAGTAGGAGAAATAGATTTTTTTTGTATGAACAAGGGGAGAGGTGGTGGCGGGTCATTAATCTTCGTACAATGTCAGATCTTTTTATTCCGTCTGATTTTCGTAGAGTCTTGTACTCTTCCTTGTATTTTCTCTCCCTTTTCGCCTTCCACAAACACATGCATGCAGGGTTTGGCCTGGACATTTTCTGCTGGACATCATACCCACCACCACCACCATCATACATCATCTTTACTGTACCGTCGCGTCGTGTAGTCAACCTGATTGTGAGTCGCAGCCGCACAGACTAAGAAAACCTTGCGAAATCCTTCCCAAGAGGTAGACATCATCATCATCATCATGAGCATTGCACAAAATGCTGGAATAGAAATAAAACCATGTACATGTATAATGCACCATGTTATATCCATCTGAAAAAGAAAAACGAAGTAGTAGTAGTAAACCACGTTGTATTATGGAATTATTGGATATGGCCACAGACGAGTTTATGTTTGAACTCAAGAGAGAGAGGAGTCGACAAGAAATATAAAAAAGGAATCAAAAGGAAAACTTTGCGTCTTACTCTTTTCATCAGATAATACACTACGAACTATATGGCCTTCTTCTAGATCTCTTTCTACTACTGCTGCTACTTAAGACTCTCTCTCCTCCAAAGAAATTCAAGGAATTGCAGCGTGTTGCTATTCTTACAAATATATGAGGCACCAAGTCAGTACAACCAACAATATTATTATCTCAGCAAAAACATTTATATATTTTCAAAATTCCAAGAGGGACACGAAGGACCAGAGAGAGAAAGAGATACGATAAAAAACGACAATACCACCAGCACAAAGCCATGTGTCTTCTTTCTTGTCATAAATATCTATCTCCTTTTTCTTTAGCATGCAGCAGCCAGATTATTATTATACCATGTTGTGTTGAAGCTGTTGCTCCTTTTACTCTTTCATATATATTTATAATTTTTTTTTGACATGTTCATGCATATCATGATGATAATTTAATATCAAGCATTAAAAGTGTGAATATCACATATTTGCAAATTTGATTTACAATAATATTGCAAGTGAGCGTTAAAAAAAGATGTGTTGTGCGAGACTCCCTCAAGCAATTTTTTTTTTTTTAAAAAGTGACAGTTGTTGATATGCTTTATGAAATATGAGGCTGCTGGTTGGAGTTCTTGAGTTGTGGTCCCGGCGCCATCATCATCACTTTATATATTTTTTTTTAAATCTCTCGCTAACTTGACACAATCTCGCCCTCTACTCCCCCTTACACAATAAAAAATACGAGGCGAGGATAATGTATAAAATTGAAAGGCAGCAAATTACTTGTGTGTGTGTGTGTGTGTGGTGGTAAAATAAAAAGACGAAATGAAGTGTCGCTATAATAAATTTCTTTGGTTAATTGTGAATTAAAAGGTTAAAGAGCACAATTAATCACATTTTTTATGGTTATGCTTTATGAGCATTTATTTTAACTTTTTGTCATTTTGGTTTTGATGCTGGTGGTGCAAAGGTTGCTTCTTCCTAAGTTTAATCAGATTTACAGTCAACTAGACACATTCTTCTGCACGAAATAATAACGCATATTATTATCATTACTATTATTATTATTGTTATTATTATTAAATCATTTACTTTGTAATAATAAGTTATTAATTTGTGAGCAGTATAGTATATGTGCGATCCCTCATTTATAAGCTTTATCTGCTAATCTGCTTGTGCTTTTGAGTGTGTAATTTGTAGTAGTCTGCTTTCAGGATATTATTAGATGTCATTGTCGTCATCAACAAGCCATCTCCAATAATATGTGCATACACACATACAACATATACATGCATACTATTTAAATCTTATGCACACACATGCATATATGCATGATTAGGAAATATGAATGAGGTTTGGGAAGGAATATTTCCATTTTTGCTTATGAGCTTCCTTTCCAAATATCCAAAATGCACACAAATAGAATGTGTAATGTAGAGTATGTACATGAATGACATTTATATATTTATATATCGTTAAGCTATTATCAATATCAGTGAATATGATTATTATCGTATATGATTTTTGTTATCTTCCCGCTTTCGTATTTATTATTGGTTTTTGTGTAGCAGCAGCAGACTTGACTTTACATGATTTGAGTGAATGTTTTTTGGTAAACAATGAGAACTTTCAAAACATAAACGTGAGCATATATATATTTATATTTTACTTTCATCATTATTATTAGGTTTGTTTGCTTTTGTTATTTAATATACATTTATTTATATTAGCTTCCATTGTTATTGTTTTTCTTTGGAGGGATGGTCAGATAATAACAATTTTATTTATCCATAAACATTGATTGAGAAGCAGACTCACAATCAGACGGTTTTCAGAAGTATTTCCTATCTTAACTTTCAAAATATATACATTTTTGATCCAAATGTAAGCACGGTAGCACTTTTTTTACTTGACTAGATAGATTTTTTTTGGTACAGTACTGACTAAGAGTACTGTATGCTAACACCATATCATCCGTATAATCAAACCTACTATACAACAACAATAATAATAGCCGGAATACATAGGGATATACTTTATTATTAACTTTGCTTCGTCGCACAAAAACTGTTTTAGTTAATGAGGTCATATATATTATTATCTTCCTTTTCATGCATATGAAACTCTGTATATTATCATCATCATCGCATGGGAACATATGCATGTACGAATGTATGTATCAGGATGATATTTTTGCAGCTCTCTTCCCATCATTGCAAAGTAACATTTTTTTCTGCTTTGCCAGCCCGTTTTTTTTGTTATACATACTTGGATATAGTATTTTGTGTCTAAGCAAAAGTTTTAATGCACAAGTTTATTGTATAGGTACATGATGATGATCACAATTTAAATTATAACCCAACGGTACATCTCCTCCTCCTCCTCCTCATCATCATCATCATCATCATGCTTGCTTGCCTTGATTAAAGCTGATGGAGATGAAGGCGACACTCGTTTCAATTTAAGTGGTGTTGTAGTTGATATGATGAGGTTGTTCGATTTATTGATA
>JAHZNC010003247.1:0-18061 GCA_027744095.1 Zhuqinia jingwanae
TGGTAAATAAAATAACGTGAAATGCGGTGGTACTAAAAGATTGTTAGTTCCTTGTTATCCGTTTTCATTTAAATGACCCTGAAATACATCATAATCATCATTATGGAAATTTTTTAAGAGCAATAGTTTTTTTGTACATGGAATATAAAGTGGTTAAAAGGAATTCACCGTGTGTCGGTGTATCAGCTAATCCATTTCTGGATACAAAGTGTTTCTTCAAGGAACCCTCCACAGATATTCCCAAGGGACACATCAGTGTCTGTCTAAAGTAGAATGTAATGAAACATTGATTGTTGATGTATTTACATTTTTCCATGTAACAGTAATGTACAGTGTCAATTCATAAAGGGAAATGTAAGAAATTTGATTTGAGTACGTTGGATGCCTTCACGCAATTTTAAAAAGTAGTTTTGATACTCTTCGAAGCAGGTTTCATGTAAGTAGTTACTATTTCTAGATGTAATTTTTCCCAAAGTAGAATATGAGGATCACTGATAAATTTCGTGAGTAAGTAGCCCACCTCAATCAAAACATGTAAAATAGGCAGAACAATGTTAGACTTTACAATAAAATATCCTTTTCTCTCATCATCGCATCGCTCATAATACCATTTGAAATAAGCTTAACCCGTCCGTGTATAAGGTTCGCTAGTTCACCTCAAATGCATGTGCTCAACTCCTGCTCGATTCCCTTACACACGTTTTGCAATACGGTAATCTGAGCCGATAAGGTGAATCCTTTAAAATGTGACTATAAACATTTCATTCTTCTCTATAAAAAATAAAAAGCTTGGTTCAAATTGCTCATTCACTGATCATGTTCATACAAGTGTAGGAAAAACTGGAAACACGCTCCAGTTCACGCATAAAGTATTCTTTTAAAATGGTATCGTTTTGTAAATAGCTACATGTAAACAACAACACTTTGTTAAATACGCGCCCACGACGATACTTTGTTATATGTATACAATGTATAATATACATGCTCATTTCTAAATATAAAATTTACATGCATAAAAAAAATGCGTGGAAGAGGAATATGTTTAAACACACTTGAACTTTGAGCTACTTAATAGGCATAAACATGTATACCTATTTTCTGACATGACTTTAACTTTTGATCGCGAGTTTTTTTTATCAAAACGGTTACGGATGCAACAACAAGCAAAACACAGTTAAAACTATTTTTTTCTTGAAAAGTTTTATTTGTATTTCCTTTTGATAGTGATGATATTAGTTACATTTTTTGAAAAGATTTAAGATACGCAAACATAATGTACCTAATCTTATGCATGTAACTATACTTTCATAATTCAACTTTGAAAACTTTTATGTCTCCCAACGAGAGTATATACTTAAAAAAGCAAAAGTCAAAGAGACGAAAGCACAAAAAAACACAGTTTTTTCTGCTGTTTTGAGTTTTCTCATAAACAAAAATGAAAACGGTAGCAGAGTAGCGGCATAAGTACACATGAGTCCCATTTACGCAAAAAAATGTATAAATTTGAAGGTATGCACATACAAGAATTATTCTCTCTGCGTTCATTCTAACGTAGAGTACATATCACACCGGTAGAAGTAGACAGAAAACTTATACTTTATTCTTCTATGAAATTTACTGGCTGGATTTTCAGCCCTGTACACACAAGTACGCGAAATGGTATGGCACCCTCCCTTTTAAAAGGTAGACTGTAAGTATAAGTATAAAGGGTAATGGTTTGTGTATGTGTGTGTTCTTCTGCAGGAGTGAGTAAGAGGAAGGAAGTTGTAAGTGAAATAAACTTGTCTTTTGCCTGCATCTCTTTCTTTTTTTCCTCTTCTCAAAAAAAAAGAACAACATTTGCATATGAAATATTAATGCGACGATACATAATGCGAATATATGTACATAATGCGACGATAGGATATTGCACAGGTGAGTTACTTCAAGTGATTTAAGCAGAAAAGGGGATCAGGGCCTCTCATTTTGATTACGACCAGATAGGTATGCTAGCTATTACCCAAAGGAAAAAGATGAAGATGAGGATGACACCAGCATATTCCATAATGTTCCTCATGTAGTAAATTTTAATCTTTTAAGAATACTTTGCTCTTACACTTTTCTTTAGGTTTACTCTCTCTCTCATATAAATATATTGTAAATCACACGCGAAAAGCTAATAACAAAAAACAGTATATATATTCAACGTCTTATGAGTGTGTGTGTGTGTGTACATTAGCATATATTGTATAGGTGGGTCGTGAGGTTACATAAACCAAAACCGGAGTCCATAAAATGGGAACATTAAAGCTGTGAAGATGTTAAAAAGCCATGCCATACTTATATATAGGTAGTATTCTTATAGCATAGTTTTGTGTTGCAGATAGAGGGAGAGGGTAAGTATGAGTATGCAATAATAATAAAAAATGAGCGCATAGTATGACATAAGGCAAAGTATAAAAGTAAAGCAAAGCATGGAAAATGAAAATAGCACACAAACACATTACTTTAGCGACACCGACATGGAGGAAAATGGAGGACGACCTGACTAGGCACACAGGACACAAAATAAACGACACATCTTCCAAAATGACTTTTTATTTACATACATACATTGCATGCATATATATACCTATCACCTATAATCTAGGTATCTACATTCCAAAATATATATTTACCGGCGTGCCCACATGAATCCAGCAGGAACATTTTCTGGCTAAAACCTGTACTGCTGTAATACGCGTATAATATGTAATGCTTAATACTTTGGTAAAATAGTTCGAATTGAAAGTCTGTACGTCCAGCCGTCCGTCCATCTATCTGTCATACGATTTTCTCAGAAACTAGGAAATTTCTGAATTTTGTTTTTGATATTCGAGTTTACATCATTGTCATTAGGGACTCTTAAGTCACTATAGGTAGGTACACATATACCACCCCTCCCGTTCCCCCGGGAGAAGCATCCCCAATATTCAAAATCCGAATTTAGAGCTGAAAATTTGTATGTAGGAAGCAGATTACGAATTTGACATCGTATGGAGCTCATCCGGAGGTGGTTCCCGAGGATTGGTTCAAAAAGGTTCCTGAGGTGGGTTTAAAGGTGCATTCAGTGAGCTGTGGAAATCAGTTCGACTACTTATTGATGACATTACAACATTCGAGCTATTTTCTCTTAATGTTAAATGCCATTGCATACACCACCTCCTCCTCCTCCACCACCTAGGGCTTCATTTTCATTCTCGAGTGATGTTGTATAATAATAAAAGAGAGATGTTTAAGCAGAAGTGGAAGAAGGAGCTAAGTGACATTAAGCTCTTTTTTTCGGTGATGGTCATGTTGTTGAGGTAGAAGAGAGATAGGTAGGTATGTGTATTATATTATTATTATTATGCTACGGTTTCCATTTAATGTAGATGCGATCACGTTGATGTGGAATTTTTTCTTAAACATTTTTCTCTCTTGGCTCGCCTTTCTTTCTACCTTTTACCGTGGTAGTTTACCTTTCTTCATTCATGCCATCATTCCATCACATCATCATCATACCATACCACCAACAACCACATCACCCTCAATACTTTTTTTAAAAGTAGACAGAAATATTAGGTCGTGTATATTCATTCATTTCATATGCACCACAAAATATAAATACTATGCAGTAATATGCAGCACAATATATTTATAAATATGAAGGCTTTCGTTCCGGAGAGAAAAGACAACTACATTACTGAGCTGTTAAAGAGGTGAACTACATACATACATACACGCTGCTACTTACTACACATATAAAAATCATATACAATCGATTCATTTTAAGTATCTGTAATATGCTACTACTCTAACACTTTTGCCATCATCTTCACCACCAACATCACCTCTCTCCTTCAAATGATGATGCTACAGAAGAGAGAGAGAGTAAGCAAGATTATATTGATGATCCTTTCTTTTTAACTTGTATACAGAATGTGTGTTTATGTTTACCTTTCCCTTTTTTTCTTCTTCACTTCTTGTTGTGTCATGCCATGTCAGAGAGAGAGAGAGAGAGTGAACGGAGCTGAGCTAACTAGTATTACCACATTATCCTTTGCTTTACTTTGGTAAATTCATGCTACTTAAATAGTTTTTTTTGCGTTAAAAACGTTGCTTAAGTAAACCAAACCACACCACCATCATCATCATCATTCTCCTTTTTACCGATAGCTTATAATGATGATGCTGTTGATGATACAGAGAGCAAGTCAAAAGGTAAACTGGAGGATCGGAGAAGAGGAATAGTTAAAGTTTATCTAGTAAAGAGCTTCTCTAGTTCTCTCTCTCTCTCTATTCTATATATATACATTCATTTCGGGTGGTTTGGTATGACGATGGTGGTGGTGGTGGCGATGATGATAATAATATTCCTTGTTCGTTCGCCGCTGGTGGTGCTTATGTGAATGCTGTGAATGTTTACTTGCTTTCTATAAAGTTCTCCTCTCTTTCTGCTCTGTACATTTTTTTACCTTTTTATGAGACTCATCTTCAGCTGAAACATTTTTTGTCTCTCTCTCTCTCTCATCTTTTTTATGAGACCAGAAGATCCAGTTAAGTGCCTTCAACATTGTTGATGATGACTGAGTGAGCTTTTGGCTTTGATGGCATCTATCTCCATCCTCTCGTCCTCCTCGCTACTCTTCTTGATGTGGTGGACTATTGCAACTACTAATACCACCACCACCACCACTTCTCTTCTATTTTTTCACATAGATAGTCAGAGGAGCTCTTCTCGTAAATACGTGGCGCTTATTACTATTTACTGCTCTGCTCTCTCGTAACTGTGAAACGCCCACTTGAAAAGGATTTTAGAGTGTGGTTGTGCATGTGTGTGTGTATAGTAAAGTATTTGTGTGAGTTAAGGGGATTTGGATCATTTATCTATCTTTACGCTAAATGTGCACAAGGACATATAGAGAGAGAGTTATTAGAGTTACGCATGTTATTTTTTATGTTGTATATATCACCTATTTATTATTATATTACATTGTTTTTTTTGATAAAAAGTTGTATGGAGAAATGCTAAAACAAAACTATTTATTACACTTTTATGGGGTACAATAATGTGATATGGAAAAATATACAATATTATTATTGTTGTTATTACTTTAATGTTTTTTTAGTTCGTGAGTAAATGATACTTGTATTGAGCTCAGCTTAAAAGTTGGAAAATTGGAGATAAAAATATTTTTCGTGTAAGTTTGTATATGGCTTAAAAAAGACACATGGACACATTTACGCATTTTCTCTCTGATTGCTTTATAGTATAATCCATAAATATAAATTTTGGATGACAAGGTTGCTTACTTTTCAAATTACTACTTTTCATTTTTGTAAGTACTGTAAGCTTGCTAACACTGATAGATGCGAGCACACGTACCTACAATATTTTACATGTTGCACTTTCAAAAATGACTCTAAATTGTTAACCAAAAGCAGTGAATAATACAGTTTTTTTTAAATTTTATGCAGCAATGTAAACGAAATTGAACAGTTGTTGCATTAGCTATAAATGTATGCGTGTAATTTTGCATACTACTACTTGCTGCTCGTTTCCCTCCGACGACGACGAAAGTGAAGATGTTTGTGACTTTTTTCATTGACATTGGCTTTCTTGTCAATGTTATTTTCTGTAAAAAAGACAGCAGCTCAAGAAAATGCTCACATATTTTTCATCCATCCTCTCTTAAAATTATGTAGTTGCTGAAAAAATATAAAGTAAAATGACTGCACTTATATAAACTTGTTGAAAGCGAGTTTTTTTTGTTTACTTTACGATTTAGTTGGAACAAGGATGAGGCACTACCAACCAACTTCTATGTAGTAGTGATGATGAGAGCTGCATGACACCAACATATATGCATGATCATCAACATCTGTGTAAGCATTTGGCTTGTCACTTAGCATTAGTCATCAAATCAGAATAAAAGGCCATATAAGCTATTATACCTTTTAGCGAAAAAATTCCACCGAATATTTATCCACATCATTGTGTGTGTGTGTACAAAATGCATGTATGCAAGTAGTTAAACTTCATTTTTGTCTTGTTAGTAGCCACCAACCAGTCTCTCTCTCTCTCGTCTTGACTTGGCTCATCTGACAACTTGTCAGAAAAGTCAACTCTCCGTCTAAAGTCACAGTCACTCAATAGCTGTAGCATCATCAACATAACATAAAATTGCAAGGCTGCTGCTGCTGTTGAAGTGTTTAACTTTTTAACTTTGTGTTTTATTAGCTAGCAAAAGATGAGCCGCGTTTTTGACAAAGGAAAAAATTGGGGTTCATCAGGCGCACAATAAAAGTTAACACAAACATTACAAATTGCATTTGTATTTTATTTGCCCACATTTCACTTTTTTTATCATGCAATTGTCTACTTGCGCTTATTATATTATTATCATTATCAGCAACTAAGAAGGAATTTGTTGTTGAGGATCCCTTCTATCTTTTATGCTACTTTTTCCAGATAAAAGACATTTGCTTGGGAGTGTATAAAATATATGGAGGCTTTTATGCTTTTAAAACAGTAGGAGTCACAACAAGGACGTAAATAAGCAAAGAAAATCAAATTATCATCAGGGTTCTTATCTCGAATTTTACCGAAAGGGTTGGTTACCTATGTTAGCAGCGTGTATGTCAACGTGTAGTATCAGCAACCTGCAACTTGCCTCGGGTGATTTTGGTGTACTTTTTAACTTAGCCCATATAGAAATCCGTCGTCGTGTTGTTAGTTACACAATATGAACATATTGCATAATTTGTATACTATGCACCTGTAGATAAGGAAAGCTCATTACTCGGTATCTTATACAACAGCAGGGCATATACGATAAACATAAATTGGTGCCTTCAAATTCATTTACTTTGCGAGGGTAAACAGTATAACAATGCATACTATTGACTACTACAATTATTATTGCCCTCTGCCCATTCAACTAGTTTTTTTTTATAGACAAGTTGCATAAAATCATAGTCCCCATTTTGACCTGGCCAAAGGCCATCGTAAACCAGAAGAATATAACATACCAGACAAGAAAACAAAGAGGAAGGGAATTTCACATTCATTTTTATGACGTGCCCACAAAAATTTACTTTGCTTTCGCTAAACAGCTCACCCGAAAAAATATAATATTATTATATGCGACTTGTATATAACAACACTGCAATTTCTGACAGTGCGGCTTCTCTCTGCTACTGCATCAACAATGGCTTTTGTAACTGACAAAGTCAATACTCACTTTTACTACTACTTTACACAGGCACATCCCATTACATCACATTATTCCAAGCACTCGCAGCAGTCTCAATTGCCACCAACTAGAAACTCTTTTTTCTTCAGCTCCTTCTATTCAATTCCTTCTATTTCGCTGCTGGAGTACCACATAATATGTATGTATGTAAATGTTCATATAGTTCATTATACTTGTCTCTCTTTTGCAATCGCAACTTGTGTGTGTGTGTGTGTCTGTGTGTGTGCTGTTATTATATTTCTATTGCGGCATAAGTGGAAGTAGTAGTACCACAATCCTTTCAAACTAGCTCGAGTAGTACATAGCCAGCAGCTCTAAATTTTCCACTTTTCCAGCGGTACACAGGAAACGAGTACAACAGTACATCGCCCGAACGACAAAAGCAACCAGAAAAGATTGTTTAGGCATTCATGTATAAATTTTCTGTGTACTCTACCACCAACAACTGTATATTATACTACAAAAGTTATTATTGTGCAACAAACTATATAATATTATATAAAGTCAATGTATGTATGTAGTTATATTATTATACACTCTTGTAATATCTTTTTGCTTCCTTTTGACTTCATTCTTTCCTGCTTATCAAGATGATAGCCAACGAGCCGGTTTCATAGTATCATCAAAAAGCATCATCCTTCTATCCTCCTGGCTCCTCTCGCCATTCTCATCGCTAGCAAAAATCTAATGGAAAACATGGCAAGGTAAACGAAGAAGAAGAAGAAAAGTGGAGCGATGATCCGTGCTGTGCTTTCATCTTACGTATTATACACTACGGTCTACTATACACTTTCAACTTTACTTCTTTTTTTTTACACATGAAAACAAAATTACCTAACCCAAAAAAAATTCATGGATAATATGGATAAAATAGTTTTATAACATGCAAAGTAAAGTAAACCACCTGATCTGCAGAGATACTGTAGGAAAAAAATAAGAAAAAAACACACATCTTCTCACTTTTTTTACATGTTTTTGCTAAAATGTGCAAGTAAGCCAGCCATAGAGCGAAAGTAAATTTTTTTATGTATAGGTATTTACATAATATTTTTTATATAAGAAAAAAAGGGAGAACAGAAGAAAATACGGCAGCATCTCTCATAATAACAAATGCTTCACTGCGCCTATGTCTAAAGTAGAGAGTTTTGTAGTCAAAATGAAAACACAAAAGCTACCCATAAAAAGTGAAGAAGAACAAGAAAGGAATGATACATTTTCATTTTGCTTCGTTCCACCAGAAGCAGCAGCAGCAGCAGCAGCAGCAGCAGCAGCAGTAGCAAAGACTTAGCAGATGAGATAGGAAGGAGTATAGTACATATAGAGGAGAAGCGGCGTTGTAGTATTAAGAGTCGACAGAAGCAAGCGGTAAAAATATTTTACATTGGCGAATGCACCTTTTTATTCATTGTAAGAATGCATCTCTCACACTCTCTACCCGTTTTTGTGTGTGAAGATGTGAGTGTGTGTGTGTGTGTGTATCCAGCAGAGTTATTGTAGTGGTACCAACTACCAAAGAACATGATGATGACGATTACTAAAGATGAGAATGATGATCATGATGATCATGATGGGAAAGAAGAAACACAAGAGACGCTGGTGTGTGTGTGTGTGTGAGGGAGAAGAAGAACAAGTACATATACAACAACGGAAGAGTTCATTCCCTCTTTTATACAACTAAAAACACATGCATGCATGCATGGCTGGATTCTGGATGCTTTGGCTTTTATACCTGATTCTCTCTCTCTCTCTATTTACTGTGCTCTGCTGCTCCTGCTGGAGTATGGAAAATGGAATGTTATGCCAAGAGGGAGTTTTTGACTTGGTTTCCATATCTCTCTCTCTTCTCTGCATTCTATACGCAACACATCTCGCTTTCATTTTTATTTAAAAAGATATGGAGAGAGAAAAGAGAATGTTTTTAGTTCCGACGTCGTCGCCCAAAAAAACATATACTATATCCTCTGCTACTACTGCTGGTATGTGTTCTATATGTGTCGCTCTACTGATTGTGAGGAAAGTAAAAAGAGAATTGGGAAGCAGCAGCAGCAGAGCAAAAGGGACACCAAAAAGTAACATACAGAATGGAACAAGTTTTTCCTTTTTGCTTACAGAAGAGTAAGTTTGTACCACGTTCTCGCTGAGTTGTCAGTAACGCTTTTTGTACACGCTACAATTTTTGCTATTTGCGTTTTCTATTCTAAAGCACCAGCACATGAAGCATAATATTATATACAAAGTACAAAAAAAAGGAAGAACAACCACCACCAAAGATATTATACTTCTGAAGCGCTACTGCTACTCTGCTACTTTATTTTGCTTGATGCCCCTTGACTGCTGGTGTTTTCTTACTTTTTATTTTTCATTCGCAGTTTTTACATGGATGTATAATGTACACATATGCATTTGCATCTTCTTACTTCCTATCTTTAATGCAGATTGTGAACCACCAGAAATAAAGACTTGCTGCTGGTTGCACACATTGCATACAGCCCTGAGCATTTTATATACATTCAACATTTTCACAAAGAGTAAAAAGTTTTCTTCTTATTCTTCTTCTTTCACAAAGAGAGAGAGAGAGAGAGAGAATAAAATGATCTTTTTATTATACATATATATTTAGGTAGTATGTATACATAAAAAACAACAGGGATAGCATATATATGATCGTATAAGTAGTAGTTTGTAGTTTTGTAGGTACAACATCCATTTTTCATCTCACGATGCCATCATACTATCATCGTGTCATTTTTTTTTGTTTCGTGGTAGAGATGTCCATGAACTCATCCTCTTTCCTTATTCAAAAGGCTTAAAAACATTCCACAGAATAAAACATCAGCAGCAGCAGTAGCACATAAGACGACGACGGTAAACAGAGCGGAGAAGAAAAGAGAGAGTGAGTGGTATAGTGAGAAGGAAGAAGAAGAAAAAGAGGCAGTCGACGACGTCTTTTCTGTGTTCTTCTTTTTTCATCTTCGCTTTTTCTTCAGCTTCACCACCGTCCTCAATCCATCTCTTTTTCTTCCTCATTGCCTATATCTATTTTTTTACTGTGTGTATGGTTCGTTGTAAACCATGCATAGATGAAGGTATACTATATTGTATGTATGTATCTTATGCATTGTACATTGTAGTCGTGTGTGTGTGTAGTCCTCCTGAAACTTTGCCATCACCAAACTACTTTCGTATGCATAAAATGACTTGTTTTCTGTAGCCATCTCGTTCTACTGCTGCTGACACTACCTACTAGTTGAGATCTGTAAACCTGAGATGATGGCAAAGCGTAATATATTTAAAGTCAGTAGAAAACAAAAAACAAGAGAGGAAACACCAGGAAAAAAGAATAAAAGCACATGAAAAATAACAATACAAAGCAAAAGAGTAAGATTTTCTTGAGCTTCATAATATCAAGAAGGTATCCTTCTAGATACCTACATGATCTGCGTTGCGTATGTACCTAGAATATGTACATTTTTGTATAGATTGAGTTTTTATTTTTTTTAAATGTTTGGGACACCGGATGCCGGTTTAGACATGTCTATCGTTTTTTAATAAACAATATGTTCAAAGATAAGAATGTGCACATCACTTTCAATCCATACTCTGAATATGCTTGAAATTCTTCAGTCAATTTTACCTGTTTAAAAATTGATATGCATAAATTATTTAAAACACCTGGATTTGTATAATATAAATCTTTTTTTTTTTAAGTTGCACGACAAGGACAATATCTTTTCGTTTTGCTTCCTAATGACTGAAAGGATAGATTGGATGCAAACCAAATAATAGAAGATATTGTTAAATTTGATGGTAAACATAAAGGAAAGGGACAATAATTATGTCTTAATTTCATTGAAACGAATGAAAGGAATGAAACAAAAAGTGAAAAAAGTAGCAGGTACATAGTTTTGATTGGTTGTGTTTCAAGTACCTGAAAAGTGAAACGGAAACTGCAGTGAACTGGCTGAATGTATGAAAATATCAACAAAATAATCATTATGATTATATATGTATTACAAGCGTAAAAATGGGATGAATGCTAACATGCATGGATTTAAAAAGAAAGAAAAGCAAGCAAGAGGTACAAGATGCTACATAATTGTGTTATGTTTGATAATAGAAGCTAAACCAGTAGAAAAACGAAGGTAATCCCAGAAGAAAGGAACAATAAGGACGGGCAAGTCAGCAGGTCCTAAAAAACAGGTATACTTCACTTACCACTTTTTTTTCTATGTAGTAAAGCTAGCAATATTCAAGGTTGTAAATAAATAAATACATAGTTGAGTTTTGAGACTGAGAGTTTTGCCTCGTCTTTAAATTCATTTATATTATAACAAGTCTACTTTTAGTAAAAAAAAGAACTAGTCTAGCATCTTACATTTTTTATTTTCACCTTCATCTTTTACCATTTGCTATACTACTGCTTGACTATTTTGTACTTGAATATGTATACAAGACAGAATTACAATTCACAATTATTACTAGGTTGTATACAAAGTTATATGATATAACAAGTGCACCTTTTTTCGTTTTCGTCATAAACGGGAAAATGGTTTTTTTTAAAGTGAAGTCTGAAAACAACGGTACATACAACAAAAGCAGAAGACCCTGTTTTGTTTTATTTTGGAACATTGTATGTGTTGTTTTTTTGTTGCTGTTTTGTTGTTGTGGGGGTTTGTACCTTTTTTTACTTACCTTACCATTTGACATAAAAAATATTTTTCCTTTATAAATGAACGATAATTTTGAAAGAAGCCAAGGTATGCAGTATACATGTAGGTATGTACATGCATGTATGTTTTCAAGCTAAGTTTGACTACATCATCCATGCAGTCAAGCAGACAATACCTGCATAGAATTTGAATGGGTAATGATACATAAGGCTTCCTCATTCCATCCTCATCTCTCAACAACAACAACAACAACAACTCGCAGCAGCAGCAGCAGCCTTCTGGTTGATTACCACTTTTGCCTTTTCATGTTTTCTACTTCTTCTTCTGACACAAAAAAAACTTGCACAGTACCCGTGTAAAGCATGCTCTTCTCTGGAGTCTGCTTAATAAAAGGGGGTGGTGACGAAGATGATGGTACATCATTGTAAGTTCTTTTTATTGCTCAAAGCTCAAACACTTTTGTGCTTATCAATAATATGTCTATAAGGGGTGGCCTATACACAGCGCAAACAAACTTCTCTCAAGATATTTGTATTTGTACAGCTCATTATCATTTGTACAAGAATGACAAGTGTGTTGGTTGAGTTGGAATCCCCTTGATTCTCTCTCTCTCTCTCTCTGTCTCTCTCTCTGCTTCTAAGTATGATGTTGTGTGAGAAAAGGAAATTTGTTCAGTGTGAATGTAAAATATTTTGCTGGAAAATCGTGGGAACCTGGATAATATATATTGTATTTTACGTATGTATATGCCATACCTGAAAAGCAGTAATGAAGACAAAGGAGCACAAGTCACAAAAAGTCACTCAATCTCTAGAAAGTAGTGAGCTTACACATATATTTAGCTGGTATGAAAACAAGGGAGGATTATAAACAAGTCAGGTATGTATCTTAGCTTCGAAGAAGAAGAAGAAGTAAAGAACACCGAAGAATGGTAGTATACCATGTGGGTATCAAGTGTGTGTGTGTGAGTGTGTGTGTGTGATGCGACGATCATCATCAACATCATGATCATTACCGTAAAGGAAAAAGGGTAAAGAGGAAACATTGGTATGCAAAGGTAACCCTAACCTTTTTTATGATGATCGTGAGAGATCACATACCATATAGGTAGACAGAGTTCCATACATAACTTTTGTCCCTGCCTAGTTTTTCATTCCTCCCCTGAAATGTTTTACTTAAATGAGCACGACCGACAGAAAAGGGAACCCTGGGTCCTTTTTCCTGTCACGAAGGATGAGTAACCGTGTTCGTTTTGACGGTGGATGTTGCGGGTGTTGTTGTGTAACGTGCTTTATTCTTGAAAAGAAGGATAACCCTTTATATACATTCACACACACACACACACACTTACACACAAACTTGCATGTTCCTGTAATGACGATGATGACCATGATGATAATATGTTAGGTTGAGCCACCTTTCCAGACAGGTAAGGAAGTGCTGGGGGTAGTGATGGTGTATATCTATCTATCTGCGTAGCTATAAATAAATTGTTTTTTTCCAGAGAGTAGTGAACTTACCACATTTATGTAACTCTAGACGCATATCCCCGAGTTCCTCGTAACCCAACCACCTTACAAGGGTATTGGTATAATATGAACACTATTATCTAAATGGCCATTGGTAACTTTGAACGTGTGTCTAATATGTATATAGTTTAAATATGTATACATGTGCATAGTATATATTTACATAACAAATGGTATCCAATTCCATTCCATTTTTAAACATTTCATTCTCCATCCGTTCGTTGTTCTAGTCATCAATCAGTCTCTTTTCCTCCAAAGCTCTTTTCTCTCTCTCTCTCCAAACCAGCTGGCTTGAAAAATGGAGAAGGAAGACGGAAGGAAATTGTGGATGCGCCTTGTCTTACACTGAAAACATACACGGATATATATTACTACCTATAAATACATGCATATAAATATGTATGCATATACTTCCATTTCATATTACACAAAGAAAGGCACGTCACCTGCCTATCTATCTACTACCACTACCACCACCACCGCGCCACCATGGGACCACCGTCACTTTTTGTACCTTACCGTCGTCCTATAGATAATATCACTCACTCTTCTGTGTACTCTAATATTTTACTCATAAACAGGAAAGATCAGCAGAAAAAATATAAAAAATTACAAAACATTATTGTTATTGCCTTGAGTCTCTCTCCTTTCTCTCTTTTTAGGTTGATGGCTTGCAAGCATGCAAGGGAAAAATATGTATACAAAAATAATTTTATTCTTGGCTCCAGTATCTTTTTTCTGTGTGTGTTTCATATTTAAGTGTACCATATCGTACATCATAATATTATGATACAATGTTGGAGTATAGCAGTAACTTTTTTTTGGTGCTCTATCACAGACACACACACATCAACATTAAATGACGACATGCCATACGTATGACGGTATATTGTATAATAATATCAATGCATAAACATGGAACGTGTGCCTTTTCTCTCTCATTCTCTCTCTTCTTTCACATACTTCATAATATCATAATAATATATTCCCTTGTCTTTGTCGTTGTCGGTCATGAGTCATGACATGAATTTACATTTGACATGAAATGGAACCTCTTTTTATGTAGTATATTTTTTGTAGTCAGTCAAGTTAGCGCATCGTCCAAAAAAATGTGTAGTAATAGTAAAAGTTGACGCAGCAGTAGTAGTAGTAGTAGTTGTAGTAGTATGTTATAAACCCATTATGCTACTGTGTGTGACTGTGTGACTTGAAGTGAGAGAAAGAATCAAAAAGGAGCGAACGCATACATATAGCCAAGCTTTTTTGTGATGTTGCTGCTAGATGGAAAGAAACTGCCGAAAATGGCTTTACACGACAGTAGTAAATGGTTACAGATTTGCAAAAAAGGACTCTTTGAGAGAGAGAGAGAGCGCAAAAAGGAAGAAGAGAAAACTTGTCGAGATTCACACGGAGAGAAAGAGAGAAAACTGGAAGAGGAGAACATACATATATACCTATCATGTTGATGGCAAGTGATGTCTGTTTAGCTACTGCTTTGCTTGCAGTATAAAAATGGTAGCGTGTATCTGTACTGGTGTAATGGTAAAGCCATTTTCATTGCAGCAGCAGTAAAAATAAAACATACGCTATGTATATACATAGGTACATACACATCTACAGAATTAAAGCATCAGCAAAAAAAACGCAAAGCATAATCATCTCTCTCTCTCTCTCTTTTTAGCTTTCCTTTTTTTCTCTTTTTTTAGTCCGTTTAACTCTTCGAAAGAAAAAGGAAGAATACAAGAAGATCACAGTCTCTTTTCGCAGAATATTATTATTATACACTTCCCCTCTTTATTTTCTACTACTACTGCTACTACTACAGAGAGAGTTTTTTTCTACCAAAGGAAAAAAAGAAAAAGCACTTTATTCAATGGAAAAAAACAAACCTTGCATTTTGTTGCTGAGGTGTAGAGAATTTCCTTTTCTTGCTGTCATGCCATGTCTGGTTTTATGTACAAGCCAAAAAAAAAAACTACTACTACCGCCACCATTTCTCCTTTTCTATATAGCTCTTTTATAAGTACATATATGTATTTTCTTTCCTTTTTTGGCAAGGAGTCGGAATCGCATATTTTTACCATAATATTATGCATGTAGACTTCCATGCTCACTATAACATGTATATATACTGTGTGNTATATGTATTTTCTTTCCTTTTTTGGCAAGGAGTCGGAATCGCATATTTTTACCATAATATTATGCATGTAGACTTCCATGCTCACTATAACATGTATATATACTGTGTGGTCTTGATTTTCCTCTTTTTTACAGCAGCAGCAGTAGTAGCATTTTGTGTTATACGGCGATCTTCTTGTTATGGTGTATGCACACCATCACCACCACCACCACACACAACAAACATACATTTTTAAAGACGCTCTGTAATTCTGAGAAAAAAGTAAAATTTAGGGACATATGTACATATGTATATCCTTATAAGCAGCAGTTCTAGCAATATAACATGCTGTATATCATATGTATGTATTTGAGTGAGGTTTCGTTTTGGTTCTTCTTTTCTTTTTGCACATTGCAAACTACTACTACTACTTATACTATACACTGTCCAAGTCTACTGGCGCCTCTGTCATTGATTAGCTTCATTCCTATGGGCCCTGCTACAGCTACACTATCCATCTATTATAGAAACGCGTAGTAGTAGCTGTAGTAATAGTAACACTAGTAGAGTAGCAGTCCTCTCACATACCATAGTTGTTAGTAGTGTAGTACACCATTCCAGAAAAAAGTAGTTCACTTCATGGAAAATAAAGCTGTAAGACTTGTAAATACGTAGCTGTGAGTTGAGGCATGAACTGAAAACATTTGTTTTCTTTGTTGCTCAATAAAAGCTTTCAAATGATATGCCACGTGCTATATGTTAAAGTTTAAAAAAATAAAGTTTAAACTGTAATTCCCCTGAGCTAGGTGACTGAAAATCAAGAGGCTTGGAGACTAAAGACCTAAAATGCTTGTATACAAAATTTTAAGTAATTTGGATAAGTCGTTTTGAAGTTATCGTTCGGACACCCATACACACAGACAACCATGTGTAAATCATTACTACGCTTATTGCACAGCTACGTAATAATACAAGGAGAGACTATATATAGTTGGATATGTGTGCTGGTGTAGTAGTGGCTGCATGTGTAGAAAGCTGAAAATGCACAAAAGGAGAGTTAGGAAAAGTCCTATTTCTCTCTGTATATATTAGAGTGTGTTGTGGCTAGGATCTTGTACTTTGTAGTAGTAGACAGGCAGCGAAGCGAGCAATGTAACGTATTATATACTTGTACACTTTTCACTTTTAGCAGCAGCACTACCACCACAAGCAGCAACATTATCATCATCATCACCATGCTTCTGTTCTTTCTCTGGCTTGGTAAATGGTGAAAGTAAAAAAATATATACTTCTCTGCTGCTACTTGTATGTATTGTGTGCTTTCGCCCACTGTTGTCTGTTAGTTGTAAAAGTTGTAAAACGGGAAAAGAATGGAATTGAGCAAAGTACCAAATATTTTGCCACGTTTTATCATTATACTCAATATATACATACCTACACACACGTACATATATATGCATATTATACATGCATATTTATATATACATTTTTATATGTAGCGTGTGTAGAATGGATGGGATGGATGGATGGAAGTACCTACAAAAGGGCTTTGCACTCTTTCTCACTCTCATTCTCTCACTGCCTCTCTTCCTTCTTCTTCTTTTCCCTATCGTGATGGGTTCTCCTCTCTCTTTCTCTCTCTCTTTGGCTTGGTTCTTTTATATACATATATTTTGGTATACAAACGCTTTTGTACGTTTTCTTCTCTAGAAAAAGTAGTCGTCGTAGTATTCAGAGCATTCTTCCCTCTCTCTCTCTCTTTCTGTACATGCCTTCATTTATGGCTCTCTTTTTATTGCAGTTTACATTGTGTACATTCTCCACTTTTTTGCCAGATTCTAGATTCCATTCCATCCAGCAGCACAGTTGAGTTGGAATCTGGGTTTCTCAGAAAAAAAGCACCTACACATAAAAACTTCTTTTTTTCTTCTTACACTGCTCCGGGTTGTGTGTTTCTCAATCTTATATACATACATATACCACATAAGAAAAAAAAATGCATGGAACAAACTTAAAAAAAGAGAGGATATTATGTAGGTTGGGGAAAAAAGTGTGTAGAAGAATAATAGTATATTATAGTAGTTCTTTTGTAGGGAAAAAACGCTATGGAAGTAAACGTAACGTGTAAAGTATGAATGGACGATGCGACGTGGTTGTTTGCTTGGTATATACACATATCCCCTTTTACTATGCATTTTTTTCCCTTTCCATTAACCAACTTGTGCTTATTGTTGTCCAATTGCTTTTTCTTGCCAGCTTTCTCTTTCTTTATTCTTGATTCGGATCCTTTACTGTTCTGTTCTACTTTTTTTTAAAGAAGAAAATGCTGCTTCAACTTCGTACTCCATAGAATACATGTAACATAGAGAGTAGTTCAACTACAATTACTATTTTACCTGCTTCCAACAAACCAAATAAAAAAACGGTGTATTGATAGGTATGGAATATACAATTATACATAATATAGGTATTTTAATAAGAATATAT
>JAHZNC010003248.1:0-11222 GCA_027744095.1 Zhuqinia jingwanae
CCCACTTTCAATGCAAGTCACCCCAACAAACACCATATATATAAATCATGTTTGCCGAGTGAAGTATAATTTTCTTCTTCATTTGTTGATGGCATGCTCAAATAGTTTTGTACAAGTAAATAGAATGAAAAACTTGAACCTTTTATGATTTACACTGTGTAGTAGACCTTTCACTCAAGAATGAAGTATAGATGTGCGTACAGTACAGAGAGTGGGTTACGAAATACAGAGACAGACAGAGAACAAGAGTAGATTTATCTCAGTATCTCACTGAAAATATATTGAGTCACAGATTTTTTAACGAGACAAACTATTTTCATTTTTTGAAAATAGTTCAATTCTATTTTTGAAATCAAATTAAAAGTATCTTCCCCTTTAAAGCTACCTGGCCCCAGTTGCAAGTCGCACGATACAAAGACAAGCTTTTTTTATAGCTAAAATGCATTTTTTAAACTTTTACTTTTAAAATTACAATCTACTTTTATGTGTTCTTTGAAGCATTTTATTTGAATTCCATGCGTCATGTTCATTTAGCAGTCCCTGAGCATACGATAAATCAAGATGTATCTAACTACCATCTACTGGAGTATATTATGTATACTCTCGCAAAACAGAAACTTAATAAACCTGTTACATTAATATAATACTATTCATTTATGTTAATGTTACTTCGCTAGATTTCTAAAAACTATGATGAATCATAAAATAGTGACAAAAACAACTTTTATAGAACTATATAGAAGCCATATTTATGAGAGCCTTGAGCCATGCCATGATCGCTTTAAACCCCACATGACGTTTAAATAGGCGTAATACTTACAATCAAGCCTTTCCACTCTTTGATAAGAACAGAGTGCAATAGATGCTGACTCATCCTTTAGCTGTAGACCTCCCAACTGAGCTGAAAGGTCGCTGTACGAATTTATTGAAAAATCAGAAAAACTTGCGAGTTCCCTAGATGAGCTCCTGTGATGTGACTTTCTTCTGAAAAAACTTCTTCGGGTAACTGTAGAGCTTCTTCTGTCTCCATCCAGATCGCCCAAGCTTCTTTTGAATAATAAATCCTCTTCAACCCTAATTTACGGATAAATCCAACAATTTTATTGAGTAACTAGACAGAGATTGATTTAAAATAAAATAATAAAATAAAAATTCTTACTTGAACTTTGATGGTATAATTCCCCAAACTTGCTGACGTCCCTCAGCATCTACTTTCCACGCTCGCCACCGTCCTGGCTTCCCATTGTACATGGTGTTGTCCACATATAATATTTCATCCTTGTGAAAAGTCAGTTGTTGAGAGTCTAACGTGTTTGATTGGCCATGAAGATGTTCACTGGATACTTGCGGATAATCGAAAAGGGCTCTTATATAGAATCCATCTCCAGGTTTATCTTTTATTTCATTGTAACCTGAAAACATTGAAAATTTATCGTATCATTTCACAATTAACATCAAATGAAATAAACGTTACACTGCATGTACACGTATGAAGTCCCTATTTCATAATGGCTGATACACTGATCAATATCACTTACGTTGCAAATTATATTGCACCAGAACGCCAACTTTGTCCAAAGGCTTCGCCAATTCAAAAGCCGCTTCCTCGGCAGTTGCGTGTCTAAGATCTGTTCCATTGTATTCCAAAATTTGGTCCCCAGTTCTAAAATTTCAAATGACAATTTTTTGTTAACTAAATCTTTTACGCAGTCCGTTCAGTAGTATTTCTATTTTCACGAATTAAGCATATCATTACCTTAATCCCGCCCTGTCAGCGATTGAATCAGGTTGAATGCTATGAACAAAAATCCCGACCACATTTCCTCCAACCAAACACACACCCAAGTTTGACGAATTCTTTTGCAACTGAAGTGTCAAGAACCGAGAGGCGATTGAATCAGGTTGAATGCTATGAACAAAAATCCCGACCACATTTCCTCCAACCAAACACACACCCAAGTTTGACGAATTCTTTTGCAACTGAAGTGTCAAGAACCGAGTTTTCTCCTGTAACAGCATTTTTCCTTCTGACCCATCTGAGACAATGCTAGCACCCCCACCACTACTTCTAGTAGATCTTAACGTTGATTGTTCGGAAGGTGGATCTCTGTCCCTGTCCCTACTGTTTGCCTGTTGCGTTGCAATCGAAAAAGCCTTTTGAATTTGTTGCTGCTGTTGTGGCTGAGTTGGCAATCCAATTACTCCTTGCATTTGATTTGCCTTATTTTTCGACAAGCTACTGCTGGTATTTGTAGGTTGACCATTGGGTCCCGGGCCGCCACCATGCTGATTTTGAAGACTAGAATTTTTCTTGGAATTTCGTACTAAGGTTGACTGAGGAGAGTTACAGGGTGTTGGTGAACCAGACCGAGAGCCCGACCTGGATTCATCGTCTGACATTGATGAGTTATTATTATCGTGGCCTGCAGACGAGGAGGATTCTCCATCCGAATGCGAGTCCTCAGGACTGGATCCGTTGGCGTCTAAAGTATTAGTATAAAAATTCATTTTAAACAAATGACTAAACATGTGAACAAAAACACTTTTTTAAGGAATGAACGTACTGTAAGTATATTTGTCAGGGAAGTAACGGACAATCATTGTAAATGAATCCCCGATTCCACATTGACTCAAAACTCGTTGTGCCGATTCGTATGTTGCGGACCGCAAGTTAATGCCACAAACATCCAATAATTGATCGCCAATCTAAAGTTTAAAAAATTTAAAATGTTAGGCATGTAGATAACACGAAAAAATATGAATTTTAGTTTCGTATGTAGAAATTTAAATGTAATACCAACAATTATTGCAATGAACAATAATCACAATGAATAATTGAAAATTTTACCTGTAATCCAAGTTTAGCCGCCTCAGAATTCTCTTTCACAGAGGAAACGCAAACACCACCGTTCCTTTGTCTAATTTGGAATCCAAGCGTTTTTGAATTGTCCTTGGGTATTCGTATTGTCCGCTCTTGACCTGGCTCAGGTTTCGGGGGAGGATATGCCTAATATTCAAGTTTTACACAAAAACACATTATTTTAAGTTTCTCTCTACCAATAAGTTGCCAAATTCATCCACTATTAGCATGTTTTAGCTATCTCCTTTAAATCCACTATGCTAATCCGTTTCTTCCATAAAAAATATTTGTTACCCTTATCCTTCTCGCCACTTTGAACTAACATTTCCAACGTAAGCATGATAAAAATGTAAAAATCGAATATGAATCCTACTCAATATTTGTTTCTCGGTTTACTAGAATACAATAATATTTTGTGTGAGAAAAAACAGCCGTCTCACCTCAGAATCAAATTTGGACATTGGACTGTTTCGAAGCTCAAATTTCTCCGTAGAACTTCGGCTGGTGACACTTTGATTTGAAGGTATTCTTATACGTTGAACTTCCCTTTTCCGGGGAAAGGTTCCTGATGGCTCAATGGGATAGCTGGGATGATGGAGTATATCATCCAAGTTGGGATAATTGTTGATTTTGTGACTACTAGATGATCCCAACGACAACGAGGTTGACGAGTCATTGCTCGCAGTGGTGACATGAGGATGAGTGTGTTCATACTGATATGTGGGCTTAAAGCTAAATAGGCTATTGTCAGTTTTTGGTATAGACAAAGGCAAAGTTCCCATATTTCCTGGGAGGGCTGTGCCAATAACATTGTGATGATGTCCAGAGTATAGATACCGATTTGGATATCTGTCCAGGGTACTTGTTACAGTAATAGGCGACGGGCCAGAGTGACTTAAAACTTAAATCAGAACGCGAAAGGAACCCAAGTAAATAATCACATAGTAGAAAGATATGGCTAGTCATTGAATTAATTATTGGTTAGTTAGTGTACTACTTACCATTTGAGCTGGGATTAGTTCCCACAGGTACATTTGGTATTGCTAAAGACGGCGGAGCAACAACCTTATCCAGGTGGTCACTTTCACTGCTGTTATTCTGATTTTGAATCCTTCGTTTCACGTAATACTCCAAATTCCAAATGTCAATATTTCCGGAACGCACAGAAAAATCTATGCTGGAGCCATCTGACATAGTTGGAACGACGCTGTTTCTTTCAGGCGCGCTATAAAATAATGAATTTGACACTTTGTAGTTTCAGCGCATGCAAATGTTCATTTGTCATGATGCAATTTTCGTCCTTACCCTTTGCCAACTTTATGGGAACTTGGTGTCGGGTCAAACATGGAATATCGATGATGGGGCCCTTGCGACACGGAAGAAGCAAGCGGAAGTCCGTGGTTATCTAAAGCCAGCCCCCCACCAGGCAAAGACGTAATACCAGATCTTCCCGATCCAGCAAGAGTTAAGCTTTTACTGTTAATATTAATTCCTCCGATAGCCACACCACCTCCACCACCAACCATTTGTATTGCTCCTACACTTTTTGCAGGGTGGGGCACATTTCCCAAATCCCAAACTAGGTTTGAAATTGGGGGTCTTTCCTTACTCCCACCAGATCTTCGAACACACATGCTATTGCTTGCATTAGCCAGCGTGATGCCACTACTATTATTATGTGGTGTGTATTGTCCATAAAATGACATTTCCCTCCCATGATGACTGCCACCAGCAGCCAACGGGTTGGGCCCACTGATAGCGTTTGTTCCGGTTGCCGAAACTCCCCCTTGCTCGTTTGTAACCCCTTGTGGTAGGGTATACGAACAGGAAGAATTGCGTATTCGGGGCCACGTACCATTTTTATTGAGGCTATTTTCTGTGGCCGAATTTCGCTGAGCTGATGATCGCTTCTTTCTACTTTTCCTACTGTTGTGGGATGATGTGTTCCCTCCGGATGCAGAGCTACCTCCTCCTCCGCCAGCACCTCCTCCACCCCCACCTCCAGCTGCTATAGCAGAGTCTAAAGTGGCTAACGTTGCTTCTTCTGGAGACGAATATTTCTTTCCTGGAAGGCGAACACGAAATATGTCACGAAGTACACCACCACCCACACTAGAAGACATTGAAGACTTTCCTCCAGAACCACATCTGTCACCTCCTCGACTCCTTTGCATGTGTGTGATAGGATCTGATTTGTCTGACTTGAGAGATGAATTTGATTCGTGAAAGTTTTTCGATGAGTTGGGTTGATTAGATTCAGCAGAGGATCTCATTGATTTGCCACTGTTTGACGAGTTGGGATTTGTATTGGAATTGATTGGACTGGATAAATGACCAGCACTTCGACTGAGAGTTAGTACAACAGGATCAATATCTTCAGAGAGGGCCAGCAGCGCGTCTTGAACGTTATCAATTTGGGTATCATTTATCTGAAAATATAAAGAAGGTTTACAAGTTAAATCAAATTTATATGTAAGCGACATGAATTTAAAAAGGTATCAACTTACAAAAAGTACTCTATCCCCAATACTCAAGTTCATTTCTTTAGCTGCCGGGGAGCCAGGAACAATGCTAGATATGTACACTCCAGGTTCAAAAACTATACCATGATCTGCTCCTCTGCTGTTCGGAAGCTGAAAATTCCATAAATATTTTGTAATATTCTAATTGAGCTAAAAATACCACACACATAATTATTTATTTACTAATGTGATTAATGGTAGTTTGCCAACCTTAATACTATAATGCCCCGAATGCATGTCAGAGTCGATAGCGGAGTCCCTGGACTCAGAAAAACTAGAATTTGAAAGATACTGAAATCTCATTGAGCGATTCTCCTTTTCAATTTCTATTTTATCCCTTAGTTCCTTGAGCTGCTTGGAAGCTAAATTCTTTTGTTTTCGTATATCTTCGGATTCACTTAGCGCCTCTGCCAAATCACTCACGGCACGGTCCCTTTCTTTGCGCAACCTGTCACACAGTGTTCTCAAACTTTCTCTTTCACGTACAATCTTGTCTCGTTCATTGAATGCCCAGTCCCGTCTTCTTTTTGACACTTCTGCTTCTTGTAGAGCTTCTGTTCACATGAAAGACATATTTTCATAAATATTTGTAAAAATTTTTTTTTGTTAAAATATGAAATAATTTTCGTGCAGAGAGATAACGTAACGGATACACTGCTAGCCAAAGAAACCACAGCTTACCGGGAATTTATCCGTGAAATGAGAGCATAAATTTAGAATAGTAAGAGAAAAAGCGTGACAAGTGAAAGTGAGAACAGCTAGGATAAAACATTCACAGAAAGCTGTAATTTNAGAACAGCTAGGATAAAACATTCACAGAAAGCTGTAATTTTTTATATGATACAAACATTAGCTCACCTTGAATTTTTTCGAGAAACTCTTTGTTTTGCGTTTCCAGCCGTTTAATCTCCTTTTTAGACTGAGCCAAGTCATCAGTCAACTTTTCCAATTCCCTGTGCACCGAATCTCTTTCACTCATTACTAACGAGTACTCTTGCAAAGCTGCGTCCCGCTCCTTACTTAACTTTATTCTGACGAGGCTTCCGGATCCACGACCCCCGAACGAGTTAAGCTACCTATAAGTACAAATTTTAACAATTGAGTTTTTACCAGTTTTCAACAAGGTTACAGCATGTAAGTAAACTTTTTAAAAAAGAAGAAAAAAGTAGTACCTCCGTCCATTATAATCCTAGTGTTTTCCCTCTTCAATTTCTCAAAAGGGCTTGTTCATTTACGTTTATTGATAGCCCGATGTTGATACTATTCACATTCACTACTACAATACATCTTTCTTACAAGTGGATATTATTATTGTCTCACAAAAAGGGTGGATCTCACTCAACTCACAAAAAAATTAATTCTTAATAGTGTAGAAAAACAAAATTGGTACTTCAGACATAAGAAGCGTGAATAGGTTAGTAGAGGTGAACTGTTGAACTCCGCAAATCAATATTGACAACAATTAATAACAACATTTGGTTGGAAGCACTTTAACTTGTTTCAAATAGCTGCAGACATAATGTAGTTTTTCACTTTCACCAGAATAAAATGCGAAAGTATAGCTTCTGGCACCATTTTGTCGGAATCTACTCGGTGCAAGTCACAGTTAAATTTCCTATGATAATATCAAACAATATATATGCATCATTAACCATTGTTGAAAAACTTTTAAAATTATAAATCATTCGGACTTTTCATTTTGATTAAATAAGAGACACGTCTAAAACTTAAGAAGTCCCATAGTCACATTACAACGCACATTATTCCAACAATTACGACTTCTGTCTACAGACCCCATTTACTTTCATTTATTATTGACGATGTAAATTTCTTTAAACACTCTAACTAATCTATGTAATACGCGACATATATATATTTTTTTACCGACGGGTGTAAATCTCTAGTCATTTGTATGACTCAACACCACAGAGCAGCAAGTAAACCAAAATGAGTCAAGTTGACTTGATTTATCTTGTCAAAGTGTAAAAACACTCCTGGCAGTAAATTTAATAATATATTATAATGCACGTGATTTTCCTTCTCATACATTTTTTAATAAACATTATTTATATAACAAAGATTAAATTTACTTTGCCTTTTTTCTCTCCACAAATAGGAAAAGCATTTGAGCTCATTATATTATTTTGATTGCAAAACCAAACAATACTCCGTCTGGTACATTTTTGGCGTTTTGATATACAACAAGCTTGTCACAAATGCCACATCACACCAGCAGCAGACAGACTCACAGTAAAAAACTATGCAAGTCAACATTTTTTTTTATAGCGAATCACCGCAAACAAACAAACAACAAATGAAAATTAAATCATGGGAAATATCCTGATTGTGAGAAAAAAAACTCCTGCCTTGTGTACGTTTCAAAAAAAAAGTTCAATTCACTTTCGTTTTGTTGCCTGTCTCTTCGTGTCAGTCAAATGATCCAATCCTTTTTCCCTATTTATTTGATTGTTGCTGATGTTGAATTGTATATATATTATTGCATTGTTGCATATTATACTATACAGCCAGCCGGGCCCCAGCCCTCAAAACTTTAACATGAATACATATATTTATAATACTATAAAATGGATGTAAGCAATCAAAAGCAATCACGCACCGCATCATTATTTATCATCCCCATCCCCATCATCATCATCATCAAGTCGACAGCTAAAAAACCTGGCTTCCGTTTTTGCAACAAGTTATTTTATTCTACTCACTAAATATATACTATGTGTGTTATAGGTACATCTTGTATCTACTCGGCTACTCTGCCTATTAATATATATTCCCTACAAATACAAGTAGTAGTACTATCTATAACAAAGAACGTTTCTCTCTTCACTTTAACACTTTGGTTATTGTACACAATTTGATCCGTTGACGGCTACTCTGCCTATTAATATATATTCCCTACAAATACAAGTAGTAGTACTATCTATAACAAAGAACGTTTCTCTCTTCACTTTAACACTTTGGTTATTGTACACGATTTGATCCGTTGTTTAATAATCCTTTGTTACAAATGTTGTTAAATGGAGAATATATAGAGACACAGACAGATAGATAATAATATATTAATGGTTTTGTCTCAATATTGCGCATTTATGATGATACGGCGATGATGATGATGCCCTGTGACTGTCGTCTTTACATGCAAAACTGCACTTCTTCATTGAGGCAAGTTGCACTTTTGCAATACGGATGTCCTTAATAAAATACTTTTTTTGCTTCCTATTAAGGTAGGCACTAGGCACTCAGATTGTAACATGAGCAGCGGCTGGGAATGAAGACAAGCACTGGCACACCTCTCACGTCTCCTCTTAAAATGCACACTTTTATCAACTTAACTGCAATTTGCACGGTTGCTGGTGATGATGATGATGATCTGATATAATTTATGCAAAAGAACACTACATTATTGCAACAAACAAAGCTAAAAATATATGACACTATATGCGATGCATATTATGCATAAGCAAGAGGCAACGTAGTAAACAGGAGTCGTCTCTCTTCCTGATTTAATACCTAAAAGAAAAGTGTAAAATTATCATAATGATAATCTTTATCGCTGTATTGCTATCCTGTCACATTTTGAGGAGAGAAAGAACCAAGTTTTTGGTACATTTAAAAAATACAGAACTATCAGGTTATGGATGTCTTTTGTACAATACGTGCTATAGTTATACTTGTTGTGGCCATTGCAATTGTTGCAATTTTTACTCTATTTTCTAGCAAAAGATATGCATCCTGAATCCTATCTTGAATGGTACCTTCTTTTCATATTCATATATTAACTTGTTTTGTTATGAAAAATAAAACTGATTTTTGACTTACCAACCACTACACTGACCACACTACATTCATTATCGTTAATAGTGGTAGCTGCAGCAGCAAGCAAACCAGCAAGTCCATCAACCTGATCATGATCAACAAATGATCAGGAGGATATCAGTTCAGTTTAACCCTTTCATACTTTCATTAAGTGTAGTTGGGTGCCTTTAGGTATATAGTCAATTCGATTATTAACTAATTCCACAAACTAAATGTACACAATTTAACAACACAACAATTTTTTTTTGTAAATTGACTTTATCTGTTCTTTTACAAAAACCTGTACTAAAAAGGATGATTTTTCAACATTTAAATCACATCATCCTACACAAAATACATACATAATACACGGTCACACGACACAACAGGCTACGCATATATATCTCTTATATATATCTATATTGTACTTTGATATTATTTAATACATACAGACAACTTATTATGGCAAAATGGCAATAGCACAAGTTGAAAAAAAAGAAGGGTTTTAAATATCTAAAGTGGTTCAATCCAATCAACTTTCAATTTTTTGTGTGTGTACTTGCAGATATGTATGCATGGAGTGCAGGACATATGTATACAGGCAATTCAGGATGGGATGATGATGTGATGTCTTGTGATTTTGTACAAAACAGCTCACAATCAGTCTTTTCAGTTCTGATGAGTAAAAGGTATAAACACACACACACACACATAGTCAAGTGTAAAAAGCATAATAAACATGATCACAAAAACGATACTGCCCTTCAAATGATATTGTACATGTGTGTGTGTAGTATGTATTGTATGTATGTATTATTTTTTACGTTGGCATACTCGTAAAATAATCCTTTAGAAGGTACATTTCTCGTATTGTCGTACAATATATTTTTGTAGGCATTTATTCAAGAAGAGTATAAAAAGTATGCTGCATAAGCTCATACATCAATGCATGTGTTACACAACTGCAATTCTGTGTTTACGTGTAAATGTGTTTGTTGAAGTGAACATTTGAGCACACATACACATATATATATCGCAAGCAGAAAAAGAGTTATTAAAATGGTTATTTTCTGAGTGATGGAAATGGAACATTATTAGCAGCTTAAACATACACACATACAACTTGCAAACTGCAGACATACAAGAAGAGGCATAAGAAAGGCGAAGAAATGGAAGAGAAAATGGTCCTTTATATTTACAACATGAGCTCACAGCACATATTATTGCATTCCCATAACCGTTCTTATCCTTGCGGTTGTAAAGATGCAGGTTATGTATCCCCCTTCTAACATCTCAACTCAACTTCTTCAATCTTCTTTCCTTTTCTGTTTGCGGTATATGGTATACACACAAGACAAGACGTGATATTGCATTATTTGCTCATCATTTCACCTTCCTACCACTATACTCTACTTCGCTTCCTTCTTGACTTTGACAGAGAGATGTGATATGCACGTAGTCGTTTTCTTCCTTTTTTTTCAAAGATACATAGATTTGGTCTGTAATACAGACTCTGTATTATGCAGTGTCAGTGTAATAGTCAATATCTTCTTGAAAGTAGGCAGGGGAATGAGTTTTGGTAAGAAGATCACAAGATTATATTGTGTATGGTTGTTGGATCGTGATATTGTAGTAGCACATAACTACCTTGTGAGAAGGAGAGAATACGAGAGAGAAAAAGAGAATCGAAGGCGCAACGTAGCACAAGGGAAAGGTGTACGAGAAGACTTGTTTCTTGGATCTTTATAATGTAAAATCATGATCATTATTACGGATATTGCTATCATCGTCACCAATTCCAATTCACTCCCTTAGGGATTGCCTGGCTTTTAAAAGAGATTCAAGATATGTATACATATATACATACAAAGGAGGACGATGGTGATACGTATGTAATTCAGTTGGTTTTGCATGTAGCATGAATATGTAAAAAGTCACGTCTCATAATGTGGTTCTTGTAGAGAACTTATGATGAAAGATTGGTGGGCAAGATGCAATTTTCGAGCTGTTAATTCTATTGTGGTGTT
>JAHZNC010003249.1:0-13746 GCA_027744095.1 Zhuqinia jingwanae
GTAAATGTTGTTATGTATGTTCGATGTAAGAAACGATAAACTGTCCGATCTTAACTTACTGTTCGATTCCTTATATCAGGTAGAATGAGAACGGCAAAAATATCACATATATATCATTACAATTTACATCCGTCACAAAAACTAAAAAAAAACCTCTGATAAGCACAAAAACTAGTATGCATATGTGTTCGGGGATGCCGACTCGATAAAGAACATTTATGTTATCGTCTCAAATAGTTAATTGTTGTGGACTAATTATAATTAACTTTTTTACTTGGATTACTACCGAAATCGGCACATTTATTTATACAGATAACCGGCTTACGAATATGATATCTGTTTTGAAATTACAATTAGTTAATTATAGTTATAATTATAATCATTTTTAAATGAATGAGTAAACATTTTGTGTTTATTTTTTAATTCTGGTTCTTATTCCTTATAACTACACATATAATGAGCAAGCAAGAAGAAATTACAGAAGCTACAATACATTATGTTTTGTGCCAAAACGGAATGCTACAATTAGCACGGATTTAAAAAAAACTTTGTTCAATTTGTTAATAATTTTGGTAGAACCTTACTAAAGTAACCTATTTTAACATATAGTTGTTTACATAGAGTAGAAAGGGATTAAATGTTTTTCTAAGTAGGTTGCCAAGATTGTTAATTTGAATTCGTACAATATTGGTAACCAGCTTGTTTGATTACGAATTACCAACTTTGGTAGTAATCCAAGTAAAAAGTTAATGATAGTTAGTTAACTACAATTAACTAATTGTGACGACAAAATAAATGTCGTATATCAAATAAACATCCCCAAATACATATGAATACCAGTTTTTGTGTTTATCAGAGAAATTTTTTTTTGGGTTTGCGAGACGGACGAACGTTGTAAGCATTATATATGTGATATTTTTTGCCGTTCTCATTCTACCTGACATAAGGAACAGTAAATCGGGTATTTGCATTCACGTTTTCTCTCATGTGAAAGTAAATGTCAATGGTGTTGGTTTACAAATACACGTGCCTATAAGCACACGCCTTGTGGTTGGAATCTTAAAGTGTCATTTTATGCGCTTAAAAATATTGTTGCTCAGCACTTTACACACGCAAGCAAACCGATCCTCAACAGTGGGCGAAAAGGTCAAAAGTGCATTGGTATTTTTCCACCTGTCTTGTGGAAGTTCCTGTTGTCGATTTATTCCTTAAAAGATAAAGCAAAAAATGGGTTTCATTTCCAAGGTATTCATAATACATAAACAGTAAAGAAGTTCCAACTTCCAACTAATGTCTGGTTTCATTCATCATTTGTTTGTAATTAACCAGTTCTAATTTATTTATTCAAAATACTAATTGCGTACATTTGATTATAAACACTAAAAATGTCGATCCTAATTACGTGTAAAATCAAATAAGTTAAATTATTAATAATAATATTTATTATCATTTTTACAACATTTTTTCAACATTAAATCAACCTTTTTAACAAAAAACCCTTCATTTGTTTTTTTTAATTTAACTTTCAAAATGTCCACTTATACTTGTACATAGGTACCATTGGTAATAATGATATATTACGCAGCAGCATAATAATAACGTGACATAATGATATTGCTTTGCAGTTTCATTTCTTTCAAAAGAAAAGAGAGTGGGTGACGAAAGGAGTAAAATGGGTAAAAACAGGAAATTGACAGTATCATATCCCACATACGAGTACAAGCACAGGTGGAAAGAATCGAGGACACAGAGATGCGAGCAAAAAAGGGAGAGAGATTTTTGAGGGATGAATCGAGAAATATGGATTTTCTCTTTTGCTTTCACGTAACCCAGCACAGTAATGTCTTACCTCATTTCTAGTAGTTGTACCTTCACTCTTACTGTTCATCATGGATTCACATGTATAATATTCAGCTTTGGATCTGTGTATGTATGTATGTACGTATTCAACATAATAATAACGTAACATTCTGTTTTATTGTTTGTCAAACTTGAGTACATGGGGATAACACGAGATTACGTATCTGAAAGCTTTTCAGCTATGCTTAAAAAATATGTTTCTGGAAATCAATGTACTATCAAATAAGTTTAATAATAATATGTATTAGAAATATGTTCCAATCAGAATTTACAAATAATTTGTATAATATACAAAATGAGTAAATGCATATATCGGTCAATGTACTATGTATTTATGATAATGATGATCATCAACGATCATGTATGGTTTGATAACTGACTAAAGTTAAAAAAATCCTTACATGGTACCTAGATTGCTCAATCAAGGTTATATATTGGAATTTCCGTATAGCGGGGAGATTTGCAGTTGTGGCTCCTTTTAATATTTACTTTGTACTAATTTTTTCATTGTGTGTTCAGTACATGTACAAAAGATGTATATCCGATGCTAATAAAATTGAAACACCCAATTATGTGGAATTTAACATTCACCCATTACAATTGAGTGTACAACCATACAAGCACCAAGAATAATTTATAGGAAGGATCCACACAGTTTCCGCAGGCCGGTAGTATATATTATATGGCTCTCGTTGGTTAAGGATGTCACGAGGACTTACAGCATCTTATTTAGGAACACATGATGGCGATGGGAGACACGTGAATTTGACTAGGCACAGATTTCCAGTACAAATTAAATTAATATACTTTATACTCAGTTATCTTTGCCAGTCACCTTCAGTCGCTAATGCTGAAGTCATCTATCCGAAAGCTGAAGAGTGGACCACACATGCCATCATGTCAAGTAAAATGTCGTCACATCAGCACTTGTATTGAAATGAGACGTACGAAGGCTTGTTGTTGGAAAGTTGTTTCTCTTGAATTGAATCTTGTTTCTGTGCATAATAGTTAAAATAACCAATTACCAAGCAGAACTCACAAGAATGAAAAGAAAAAACAAATACTTCAAGTAAAGTATTTTCTTTCACAAAAAAGAAAAAAATGGAGTATGGTGATGGTAAATAGCAAATAAAAAGGTTAAATGACGGGATATGCATACATACGTCTATGAATAAATCACTGAAATTTTTTTTAACAAACTTTCATTCCCATTACTGCTACTTGTATATTATGCATTCCGATTTTCATATACCTATCCGCACAATAATGAATATTTTGTACTTGTAGCGTTGCATCATTTAAAGCTACGAGAAAGCAAGTAGTATTATCTCTTGAACTATTTCGCGTTTGAATGCGAACGTACTACAATATGTTTATGAAAACTTTCATGTGACAAGCCAATGTTAAAAATATAATATGTGAAATAATTTTTAAAAATAAAAAATCAGTAATTAAGTTAACTTGAGTAAAACTCTAAAATATCTACACTCACTTGCAGCGAAAAATGGCTCAAAGCACTTGTGCCAATTCCAGGGGGTGACAATTGCAGTTGGAGGTACTTTAATGGTTTTCTTTTTGATGCTCATGTTGCCAGTCAATATTCCAGGATTTTCCAGGGGGAGATATAGGAGACATCAATCTAGCTAGGTCACGAAATCCGGTGGGAATTAATTTTTACCCATTACAATTTAGATGCCTAACTAGATTGCTGTCTGCTGTCCCCTTTTGACAACAAAAAAATTCCAAGGTTCCCAACCAATCTGTTTGTAGTACATTTCAATTCCAAAGTTTGTTGAAATGAGAACGATTGTAATTTTACTCCGGTATACGGTACCATTAACAAATGTAATGAAAATTCCGGCAGCAAAAAAATTGTCTTTATGGAACAAGTGGTTAGGTAAAACTGGAGAGAATGTTTTTTAATAAGCTTGTTGTAGATGAAAAGAAAGCTTCTTTAAACAGGGCTCATGAATCTGTGGATTTGAGCTTTTGCATCCACGTAGTAAATCAAGAAACATTTCAAATTTCATATACAATGTTACAATACTTAACATACACAGGTACAGTGGGTAATATAATGTACCATCTACGTAAATCATGCGATGACTAGGTACATATTTATACAAAATAATATTGGTACATCCATGGCGAAAGAAAAGATCTTAAACCAAAAGAATGTACGTAAATAGTAGAAAGGTCAACGGTTGTTCTTTTTCTTTTTGAAATGGAGAGAGGGAAAAATATGATGAGATGGATTGGATAAAGATCAGAAGTTATATAGCCGGGTAATTAATACTACACCACACCATTATTTTCACCCTCCACTAACTCCACATAATATACATGATCAAATGCAAAATTTAGGTGACATATTAGGTACCAATTTGTATGTAAATGTTATTGGTCAGCTGAAAGTAGATGTCATCTCTCAAGGAAGCGATTCCATCTTGAACCGAGAGCAAAAAGGTCAACATTAGTTATGACTTTATCACATTTTATTGGGCTTGATATTTGGCTACGCAACAGCATAAGAACGTAACATAATATCAAGGTTTAAGGTTTTATTCCTCTTTAAAGACAATACGATGGATGGAAAAACCAGTAAAAAGGAAGAAAAGATAGAAAATGGATCATATTATTATCTTCTTACATATAAATATCCTTACACCCCATATCTACACCATCATTTCTCCTTATGACTACACCCTCATAACCCCTCATATCTTTCTATCCATCTGATGGCGGATACAAGTATATGTCAGCTTCACATTTGGAATTTTTATTTCCTTTGCGAATAGAATGGGTAAAAAATCTCCACTAGTGGAATAATTTTGTTTTGTTTCTTGTCGCCTTTTCAATGGGAAACAATATCATGATTCCGGTGACAGAATAATTTTGCAGCAACACGATAGGTTGTTTAAACAGGAGGCCGTTGTAACACAGGCCTATAAGGGTTAAAACCCGAATGTGGCAATCCTCCCCAATCAGCACGAATACTGGCGAAGTACCTGCATTTCCAACATTAGTATTGGTGAATCATTGGCATATCCAATGGAATCATTTACAGTACATGCTTGATATAACACCAATACTGTAATTACATGCATTGGTAGCGAATACGGAACATGTACTGTTTGTTTACTGGCAATACCTTCACAAGCGTTATTATCGGCTACTCCATCATCTATTCAGTACAGGCATTAGCGACAAGAAACACGCATAAACAGCATGCGTAAGACCAACATTGGCCAAGTAAAGAGGGCCAACTAAGCGCCAAATTTGCGTGGCCGTTGAAAAAGCATCTTTCTCACAAAGAAACCTGTGTATTCAACTAAACATAAAAGCTCAACATAGCATTTGTTATGTCAGTCATTGCTTCACTTGGTTGTAATCTCAATATTTTATTCCTTGCACTTTTAGCTGTTATAATATTTTCAAAATGAAAACTTTCTCAGTGGTTCATTTTGTAAAATCAAATCAAGTTGGTTTTGTTCCATCAACTTGGATAAATGATACACAGACAAAATGTCGTTACCCTAGAACTGCTTGGCCGGATTTTGAAGATTTAAAACGAACCCCCGAATCAATACCTCCAAATTCCTGGTCAAAGTACAAGATTAAGTTTATCAAGGACTTTGGTAAGTTCATGGGTATAAATATATCATGATTAATACCTGATTTGGATTTTATTTTAGCCACATATTATTACAATTAGTTGTAATTGTGTAATTGTTGTGCAATTTACAGATTCTATGGAAGATGCGGAACGTCTGGCGGACAAATATTTAAGTTCCTCTGACATTGAATCAAGTGAAGCTGAAGGACACCGTACACGAGGGAATTCAGCTTTGTTTGCTCAACAGCTGCAAGGACCAGAGATCGCAGAACCATATCAGCTTCTATTCGAATCTGGACATGTGTCGAGCAACGCATCAACTGGAACATCTCATCAACTCACTTTAGGTAAACTTTTTGAATAGTTTACAAAGAACACGTGATGATGTTCTAAGTGGAACGTTAATTAATTACATGCTGATTTTATTTTAGTCCAGCCAACTACCGTGGAGGTGCCACCTAATAATATACCACAGGAGAACGAGCAGCTACTAGAAACTGGGGAGACGTTCAATGGTATAAATCAAATAACAATAGTGTTATTAATTTTTCACAACTAGTTAGGCCCTTAATATTGATACTACATATTTTGTGTTAGGTACTATCGTATTTACTGACCACCAGGAAGTATGGTCAAAGTCATCAGTCTATCAATCAAGAGAACTCGAATGGTAAATTTCGACAATTCCTAGGTGGTGGCTATCAACAGATAATTTTCCGTTGCATAAAAAATTAATATTTTTATTACAGCACTACTCTTAAAGGTCCTTGAAAATCAAACCATACTTGAGCAGCAACTAAAGGACATTAAAAAGCTTTTGTTACAAACTATTACAAGAGGTTCTGGTGACTCTACAGGAGTGAATATTCCGTCCATCCCTTACGTGCCAATTTCAACAAATTCTGAATTAGAAGCTTTGGAAGATTGNAAAATACCTGAAAACTTTGGAAAGCTGGTAAGATTTTACACAGAATATTAAAACAAGTAAGAAGTAAATTGCAATTATAATTATAGGAAATTTTAATTTCATTGTTCAATTGTGTTTTTAGGTAAAAAGCTTGTCAAAGCTTGGGGGACACGAGCTATCTTTTGCGACATATTCGATATTGGATTATATATTTTTACACAACTTTGCCTTAGGAGTTCGCCTAACCGAACGATCTGGAAAACTCGCGATTGGTTCTTTTAAGATCTTGGATGCGGTTCGAGGTACTTATGCAAACATTTTCTAGTAAATTTTTCACAAATCATTCGGTTTTTGTCAGCTTAATAAGCACCAATGGTGTTGGTATTGCTTTTAGAGTCTGTACGTTGTTCGTTTCCTCAAGCAACAAACAAGAATATAAATCTTCATGTGGGCAGCTGGTTCCGAAGTTCAGGAGACCGAAAAGGTGGAAGAAAACGTCGAAAAGAGAATGCGACCCTCGGTGGAAACTCCTCGTCGAACCGTAAAGCGGCGCGCACAGAGGGCAGTTCAGAACACTCTGAAGAGAACCAATCTCAAGACGATGGCGGAGATTAAATCTTCAAATTACGACGCTAACTGTGAAAATTGTGTAGGTTTAAATAATAATTGTAACACCGACCTATTCGTTCCAAATATTTTAAGCGACAAAAGATTTGTTGAAGTTCAACCGCGACAACTTTCTTTAGATTTAAGATGCAGTAAGCAGGAAGACTTAAGGCAGTGGGCTAATAGAAATAATATTACGCACAAAGCTACCAACGAATTATTAGGTATACTAGGTAATTGGATACCAAATGAAGGATTTTGTAAAGATGCCAGAACACTTTTAAAGACACCCCGTTCTGTTGATATTAGAAATATATGTAACGGCCAGTCGTTCTACTTTGGAATAGAAACATACATTGTTGAGGCATTAGAACTAGGGTTAGTACCATTTTGTCAGACATTGCCGGTTTTAAAACCTTTAAATAATTTAATAACTTTAAAAGTGGGTATAGATGGTGTACCTATAAGTAAAAGTAGCAACTTGCAGTTTTGGCCCATTTTGTTTTCTATTGACCAAGCTCCCACGAAACAGGTTTTTGTTGCCAGTTTGTTTTATGGTTCATCAAAACCATCAAATTTAGACGAGTTTTTACAACCCTTCGTTTTGGAAATGGCAGCGTTAGAGAACTGCGGTATAAAATACAACGGTAAGGTATATAATATTAGGATTAGATGCATCTGTGCAGACGCACCAGCGCGTAGTTTTTTAAAAAGTATTAAAAATCACAACGCTTATCATGGATGCGAGCGATGTGTTAGAAAGGGGAAATGGTCGAAACGTGTGATATATCCTATAGAAAGTTGTGTATACCCGTTCCATACAGACGAGTCATTTAAAAACTTAGTAAATTCAAAGCATCATGTCGACATTAGTCCATTATCGCAGTTACAAGTAGGCATGATAACTCAGATTCCACTTGATTACATGCACCTTTGCTGTTTGGGAGTGATGCGAAAACTTCTAATAAGTTGGACCGAAACTGTTCCATATAAGTTATCTCTGCGTCACGTTAAATTAATATCAGATAGGTTAGTATCATTTCGTTCCAAAATCCCGAATGAATTTGCTAGAAAAAGTAGATCTTTGAAAGATTTGAAGCATTGGAAAGCAACAGAATTTCGGTTATTTCTATTGTACGTAGGTCCGGCAGCATTGGTCGGAATTCTGGACTCAAGGAGGTACCGACATTTTTTGCTTTTTCATTGCGCAATATACATTTTATCAGCAAAGTCCGTAGATGGCTCGTGGGTCCAGTTTGCAGAAGATTTGTTGTTAAAATTTGTGGTTGATGTACCAGTTCTGTACCATAAAGATTTTTTGTCATATAATATGCATTCCCTGCAGCATTTAGCTAATGATGTGAGACTTCATGGTGCCGTGGACAATTTTAGCTGCTTTGAGTTTGAAAATTATATGCAAACCTTAAAACGTATGCTTAGAAAACACAACAATCATCTTTCGCAGGTAGTAAAACGTGTATATGAATCTAGTATATTAATTAAGTCAAGTTGTGGCGTAAAAGAAATCAATATGTTTGTGTGCGGTGCTTGTTTTATAACAGTGACTCAAAAAGTTGGTGTTATTTCCTCAGTAGATGTAGATAATGTAAATGTTAAGTTTTATAAAAACATGCGAAAAATTAATGCTTACCCCTGTGAAAGTGATAAGATGTTTATGTATATAATTAGTGATTTAGAAATTAATGAAGTTACAATTCATAAGAACCAGCTCCTTCGTAAATGTATTATACTTCCTTATGAATCTGATGAAATGTGCATTCCTCTATGCAACTAATTAAAATTAAATTGATACTAGAAAATGGAAATAAATACAATATTCAAAAAAATTCATTGGTTTTTTATTGGCATTTTAATGACATGACTGCTGGCATAGCATCAAACAAGTATCGGTTTTGTAAAGACAATGTTGTATTTGTGCGGTGCGTTGATATTCGCGTTGTTGGTCATGTGCCGGCACTGCCAATTATATGCCATTTGTTTGCGTTCCATCGAAAGCCCAATGACCATCCAGTACAAGGCCAGCCTATACTCATATCGTTGGCCTTTCGTTGCAAAAGCGGTCAAATTGGTAGTTTACCATCACATTCCATATTTTATGATATTTAATATTAAACATGACTTTGATTACATAACTATTATTTGGTTGAAGTGTTATTCATATGCAAACATGTTTTAGTTCCCCACAAGCAAAACTATGTGTATGTTTCCAGCGTCACAAGTTGAAACAAGGGAAAGTTAACTCAAAATGTTAAGAGAGATCTCTCTGCGCGGTAGAACAAATTTCTGATGGTGTCAAGTTGACACTGTCAACAAACAATCCATAGAGATCTTTTTATTTGGATAAATAAACCAATGCAAATTCCATCATTGCATTCCAAGTTGGAATTTCCAACATCAAATCTAACAAAACTTTCTGGAGTGTAGTAGTAGTATGAAAATAATATTATTATGTCAGTTTCAGTTTGCAGCATTCATGTATATGCCTAAGAGATTCGCTTGTGCGCAACGTTAAGTAGTTTGTGAGGTTTGAATTTTAAGGGCCTTCAACATGCCTTAGCAGTTGTTTTGGTATCAGAGTTGCCCCTTTAAAAATTAAAAGAATGCTTACAGGAACATAAAAGTATTTTTTAAATTGAATAAAATACGCGTTCGGATTGATCAAGCAATAATTTTCGAACAAAAACGGTTTTCAATGTCTAATGAACATAATATGGCTGCAAATTTGAGATTTTTTTACACGTCTAAAATACTTGCATTTAATTAACATGTCAATTTTTTTTTAAATCCAGTTTAAAAAAAACATGGGATATCATCCTCTACAAATTTTACATCAAAAAGGAGTGTTTGGGATCGATAGAGAAAACATTTAAAAAAACAAGGTTTGAAGAGCTAATGTGCAAAGAGAGCGACCAAGAATTTAAAAGTATTGTTGGAACAATTTATCATGCACTTTAAATGAAATCAATATGACTATTATACAAAGCCAAAACCAATTTGACATTACACGTTAAGTTAAGTGCATGTACATTCATTTAGGTACATACATACCTATATTATATCATGCATAGTTTTTTTTATTTCACACTTACATTTATAAAGGGTTGAATTACTATATGGTACATTTCTTTCAATATTCTCACATTCCGCATCACAATCTCCTATAAAATACTACTTAACTGCAGCTACTTGAAACTCTCCACTTTGAAACGAAAAGTTTGAAAAGTCAAAGTATGTACAAGGAGTAATAAAAAAAGGAGTTGCAAAAAGCAGGTTGAGCTTGCCTTTATCACTTTTTGGATTTCAATTTTTATTCTTTTGAAACAAAATCCCACTTATGTATATCAATAAAGCCCTTAATTTTCACAAAATTTAATAAGAGATTTAATTATACGAATTTATATATTATATGATGTGGTTTGTATTATCTCGAAATTACTTAAATTTATTAGCATTGTTGGAGTTTATCCGACAACTCGCAGCAAGCCTTTAGGGTATACCATATAGTCAGTCAGGAAAGGAGAAAAGGAAAATAATTTTTTAAATTTAGTTCTAACCGGAGGATTTTAGCACACAGGACATCAAGAAGGCATCAACCGCCCAAGAAATAGACACAGGACGACGACGACCTCGACGATTCGTTAAAAGTTTTCTCATTATCAACGCGTCGGCATTTCTATAAATTACCACAATTCTGAATCCAGCGCAAGGCAAAAACTTTAACTTTTCCCGGTGTGCATCATATTATGCACAAGTGCATTCCGCCTTTCTTGTATTTTGTTCCCCAGTTTCACTCTCCACTTGGTTCTCTGACAGGATGATACATCAGCGGATAAAATCACGACAGCAGCAGCATGACAACATCAAAGGCTAATCAAACTTTGAAAAAGTCGTGGCGCATACTTTCTTTCCTTTGGCTTGTTATTAAACAGGAGCAGAAGCAGCAGCATCTTGGTAAGTCTGAGCGCTATACTTTTTTTTAAAATAAACCTTCATTCTTCCGTTCGCTCCTCGAATTTAAGTTTCTGGACCCCGTATTTTGAAATTATCGGTTGCCTTTCCAAAGTTTTCTACTTTGCCATATTATTATTCCGTATCAATTTTTGGAAAAGTTGGACGTCATGTAATCAAAAACAAATATTCGATAAAATGAACTAGAACCACCAACGTGAAGCCTAAACACTTACAAGCAAAAAAGAAGAAATATTAAAGATGAGAAATCGAGATATACAATATACACATATAGCCTTAATGAGATTTCTGCTTATTAATGTCACAACAAAGTTCTAGGATAATGGCCATTCCAACAAACCGGTTTGTGACCTCTGCTTGTGTTGAAAATCATGTTCTTAAAAACCAAAGCAACTTCGTATACCTAATACTACCAACAAATTTATGATACAAAACATAATTTCCAATTTGTAGGTGTGTTTGACAATATTGCAAGTTCTATATAGCCCCATAAATAAAATAAGCGATACCATGAAGATGCATACACCGTGAACTGCAACGTCGTTATGAACAGAGCAGCTCTTTAAAAGCAGCTGAATGGAAAAGATTATGACTCCCAAGAAGAATAAAAGTGCAAAAGGTACATGCATACATGGTTGTTATCTTTGTGGCAAACTTTTGTTATTGATGGTGTGTATATTGGTTATGGGTTCATGTTGTAGGATGGTTTTATTACAAAGTTTCGCTTCTCTCGAATGACATGATGCGTGAAATTGGAAACTGGAGCGAATTACCAAAATAATCCCAAAAATCCTTTTTGTGCTCTGTGTCGGAAAAAAATATGGCACCGCTGTTTTGAGTAGCTTGATTGGAACAGAAAGGTGGATGTGCCAATTCTTATTATTAGTTGAGTCAACTTTCGCTGATATTATGTTATATCAGCTTCAGTATGAAATTCCGGAGAGCATCTCCGATTATTTCTTGTTGCTCAAAATCAGCTGTACACATGCTAGGAAGAAAGGCACCGAAGATTAATTTACGACTAAAGACATATTTTTACCATTTTGGTTGGAAAACCAAATAAAACCAAGCTTTACAAACTTTTCTTTCGGCAATTTTTTTTTCATATTGACGAATGAAGTTTGACTTCATGCACATGTCAACCTTCATATCGCTTGAATAGGTGGCGTGGGACCTTAATTAAAACAAGATTTTAATCAAGCAAATTAAGCAAAGCCATGATTATTGGCTGTTTAGTTAACTACAATTAACTAATTAATATTTCAAAAAGATGTCATAAATATACGTAATCAGGATGCCCGATTACTAATGCACCATTTGTACATGTATTGACATAAATACATATAACTTAAATATTTGTTTCCCGTACCCCCGGGGAATCACCATTTGACATGTTCTACGAACTAGTCCGAGCTACTGTCCTAAGGTACCGAAAACACAAGTAAAAAATTGGTGATCCTACAGGGACAGGAAGACAAAAGTTATGTATTGTAAGCTTAAAAGCAGGATATGGCATTATGGAAATGAAAGCAATTGTCCAAGGGGAACTTTTAAAACTGGGAGTTCACACTTTGTAACTTAAAAAATAAATTGCTCACTTGTCATTATCATAATGGGAACAAACAAAGAACTGTATGTACACCTAATTCTAATTTAATGTTAATTAGTGTAAGTATTGTATAAAGAATCATTATTAATGATTAATGGGAAAACTACTATCTTGCTGAAATTAATATTCTATAAAGTAGTAGGTTATTTTTCATTTCATTGTTTCAAACATTAAAAATGCAGTATTTTCTCTCTTTTAATTTTTAACACAAAAAGTTACTTAATTGGGGACGTAATAGTGTATGCATATGTGTGTGAAAGTCTTTGTAATAAATATGCCTTTCCAGGAATAGTATTCCATTACTGTATTTGGTTTCGGGCTAAAACTGAATAAATTTAACCTGTCTGTAAATTGCACAAGAAAATGTAAGTCAGCTCCGGTGTGGGTTCCATTGGGGTCACCAGGGCCAAAAAATGGTATTCCATAACAAACGAGTCATTTTGGTCGACGTGAACACAAAAACCAAAATTTCATGACATGATTTTTTTTAAATCATGGCTTGTTTATATGAAAGTGAAATATTTTTTAAATAAATATTTTATTAAAATATTATACTGTTTACAGTTCATTATCATTTGTTGTTTCCCGTGCCGCCCGGCTGCTCAGGTGTGTACTCATTTTCGCTGAAACTAAGAAATGTTTGAATTCTGTTTGCAGTAATTGATACCTTAGGACCGTAGCTCGGACGAGTTATTAGACCAGGCTAATCGCAATTTGATAATTGTAGTTACTAATTGTAATTAACTTTTGTAGTAGGGTTAGCATAAAAAAATTGGTACGTACACGTGTGTTTAATCAGAAATCAGGCATGCTGATTTCGAATATGGTATCTATTTTGTAATTGGAATTATAAAACAGCCTATGTGACTATATGGATTTGCTTAGGTTTATTTTGTATCATTGGCGATAAAAATAGCAAGTGCAAACTGGCAACTGATACGGATAAACTGTCAATTTGGGAGGATTCTTTTGTCACTGTAGTCAAGGCTAAAAAATCATCTGTCTGTTCTGTGACTCTTTGTTTTTTGGCACACAAAAATTGGCAAAGGTTATATGTACAACAAGGAGCCCAGCAGCAACTTCGTTGCTGTTTTTAGCAAAAATTAATATAACACAAATACCACGGTCCCCGCCCCATCTCCACAATTACCCAGATCC
>JAHZNC010003250.1:0-15951 GCA_027744095.1 Zhuqinia jingwanae
GCGTGCAACTTGCAAACCGGAAATAAAACTCTGGCGGACTAAAATAGTACAGCCATTATATGTATTTACAAAACAAATTGGGTTGTGTTACTTGATATTTGTTTTTTTCCTACGCAGTGATCACACGGGGAAAGAAAGACTCGAACCAAATATAGATTTTTTTTTGGTTTCACTCTATTTCTTTTCTTTCCAATCGTGCACAAACATCGACGCATGATCATCAGAAAATTAATATTCTTTCTCCATTCCATATTATGTTTTGCCTTTATCTTTTATTTTGGCAGGATGAGAACAAAAAAGTAATTTATGCATAACCCCAAACCAAGCAAAAGTTTATATTATTTTTCAGCTCAATTTTCTCCGTTTTCGAAAGAAGTTTTCACTATACATACAGCATTGTATTATAAAAATAAGTCAGAGAGATGGATTGACATGACATACGGTCTTAGTACGGATTCACGTTTGTACTATAAACAAACAGATGCTTTACCAAAAAAGGTAAAATTGTGCACAAAATGATCGAGAGAATATTTTTGGATTTTTTTTTTTGAAGATACATTGTGTAATAGAGTAATAGTAGAAGTTTATAGTTTATCAAAGTACGTCGAAAAAAAAACGAAAAAGAATCGAATGAAAGCTACAGTTTGCACAGAGGAAAAAGAATATTATTTGTTCCGTTGGTATTACTTTCCATCTCCGGTAGCAGACAATAAAATACGAAAGGACGGATACACAAAAAAACAAATAAACCGTTTAGCGGAGTAGCGCAATAGCAATACAAGAATGGCATTTTGATGTCATGTAATTCGTTTGCCAAATTTACCTACTCTCATGCATTAACGCACACTTTACTTTGGCAGTTTTTACCTTGCCCCTGGCACCCAGTGGTTATTCCTTGAAGGGTAAGATATAATTTTCGTGGTGTTAATTGGTTCTACTACGCCAAGGTTAAACAGGCAGATATAAATAGACGGACGTACGAACGGAAAGATTTTATAAAGCGTCATTCTTAATATTATATGCTTAAGTAAAGCCATCTCAGCTAGAAACCAACCGCTGTATCCTTACTGAATCAGTCTTCCTTTATCTCGTCCTTTCCATTCATCGAAAAAAGGAAGAAGAAAAAACAACTCAGTTTTTTCCCTTCATGCATCTTTTATTACTTAAGATTGAAACCCACGTATGTACGTAAAGATGAGCTAGCTTACTTTTTGTGTAATGTTAATAGATCATGGGTTTTCTGTCTGGTTTCATGGTAGTACACATACACTACACATATATGATTAGGTATACATGTTTATTTATCCCCATCACTATCCTTTTTCCTTGAGACAACATGGAAGAAAACTGAAGACAGTATCAAAAAGTGAAGAGCGACCCAAGAGAAATCTACCAATCTCCACAGTTTTTTTCGTCAATATTTTTAAAACTACACACACGAGAAAGTTTTATTTTCGCTGCTCCTCTATTCCCTGTCTTGTCTTCTCATCTTTTCATGTTTGGAGCTCATACAAGTGAAAATGTTCTTCTAAAGTATGTAACCTGATAGCAGGAAACTGTTAATTTAGATAGTCGTGGATCTTTTTGATGTTTTTGTTGGTGGAACACAAAATAATTTTTTATAAAAGTTGACTACTTCTTCATACAATTTATTTTCTGACAGTTATTTTTATACGTATCAACTAGACCATATATTATTCTCTTTTCCTTTTATTTTTTATTATTATTTCCCGTTCTAAAACAGCGGAAGACAAACTTTTTCCATTATTGCGTGACCTACATAAATACATATATATGATGTAGTATAACTTATATAACTTATTATCTTGCATGTATTATGTATATAACGTACGATCAACAGCCGCCCTTTCCCTATTTTCAACCCCTTTCACTCCCACTTACTTTCCTATAAACTAGACGATTGAATAAATACCCTGATACCGATACACATGTTTTCTTAAATCCAGCCTGAAAAATAGTACCTTTCTGACTTCTCGAATATATCTTAGCGTTATGACGTGCAATTTCGCAAACGACATCATGATCCTGAAAGAGATGTCACAATAATAACATGTAATGGTCGTAAGGGAATACATTGCTATCTTTCTTTACTATTGCGGCCGCTGTGTTCCGTTCCATACGTCGTATATTTTGTAGCTGCAACAGAGATTAAGAATTTTAGACTTTGATAAAATGTTTCGGTTTACTTTTACAAGATTCGGGCTCTCAAGAAGCAAACATTCCATGTAAGTGATTGTGGGAGAGGAGCCAATTTATATTTTAAGAATTGCGGCGTATATAGAGCTCTCACATAGAAACTGTTGCTCCAAGCAATCTTTTTCATGAAACAAGATAATATTGTTACTTGAGGGGTATTATTTTCCCCTTATTCGTTCGGTACGTATTACAACATAAAAATTGTAATAATGAAACACCTCGCACATTAAACCACACATCACTTTTGTATATGCTTTACTTCAAAAGAAAGATCAATGCTTTATTTTCGCATCATGTCTCATAAAAGCTAAAACCACATATTATACCAATCTCCAGCAATCTGACTTTTTCCCAGTGTTTCTGCTCGTAAATTCTGACAAAAGAGGAGTTTTTCAATTTAAAGTAGGACACTTTTGTGCTACATAGTTGTGTGTATATGCCTCTGTATGTGTTGCAAACTGTAAAACGAAAGAGTAGCAGGGTTTTAGAGGAAACGGCACATTTCCTTCTTCCACTACTCTTTTGTTCTACACACGCACGCTACACACCAGCCATCAAATTACAAAAAATCACGGTTGATGTAGTTAATTTGGTTGGGTGTGTAGTAGTAGTTTCTTTCTGCTGGCAAGTCATGTCAAGTCAAGTGGACCATATAGACCGTATGTATAGTGATCTGAGTTGTCTAGAAGACACCATCACAGTTATACAGCCAGAAAGGATTTTTTGTAGAAAAGAACCCTTTTGCTTCCATATACATAAATGGTAATGACTATAAGAGCTAAAATATTGATCACCTCTAGTGAAGTCAGTGAAGTGATCCAACATAATGATATATAGCCTATGAATAAAACGTTTAGTATATATGTAGGTATATATGTATATTCACGTATTCAACGGAGAAAATCTTGAGAGGCAGAGCATGGAATTTTCCTTCGTGTCCCTCACAAAACAACTCCCGCTCGCCCATGTTATTAATAGAAGAGAGAATGGGTGGAATAGAAGAAAAAAACTTAAGGACANAATAGAAGAGAGAATGGGTGGAATAGAAGAAAAAAACTTAAGGACAAAGAATAATGGTGTAATAGCAAGATATTTTTCCTCCCAGCTTGACTATGACTATGAGCTTGCTACATGAAATAGTCCCTATTTCACTGATTGTCCGCTTTCACTGCATTTTTGTTCATACTATATAGCATAAATGCTTATACCTATATGTTAAATAGGTACACATATGTGTAACAATATGAATAATTGCACGATGCTTCCCTGTCATTGATCTAAAGAAGGATTATGCCCGAGTCTCTTTTGGCATTGACATCGAATTATGATTGTGTTTAGCATTTTCGCTCCTCCTGTTGCTGACTGGACATGTACTATACGCATAAGTATATGCATACATGTGACTATATACATAAATACATATAAGAATGATGATGATTATAACATTATGTGCGCTGAACAAGACAGACGAAAAATATTAACCAGTTTTTTTTCTACTAATAACTTCTTTTCAATGGCAATTCTCCATTGATAAAGATGGTATATATAAATATAGTATTATACATATACACCTATAGTTGATAGTGTCTCAAACATGAAGGCTACTTTTGGACTCAAATCTATAACAAACGAAAATATTATTATTGATTATCATCAGAGTAACGAAAATGACATGAAAAAATAAGAATGAAAATGAATGTAGATAGGTATTTTTGAACAATTTCATATAAAAATACTGTCATATCCGTTCAATTGTCGTTCTATCCTAGGTACAAACAAGGTCAATGAGTCATTTCACAGATACAGTAATAGCAGTAATATATCTACTTATTCAGCTTGTACGATGAATATCAATAATAGTCAACAGTACTTCCAACATCAAATACATTAACAGTACATTATATAATAAGTAATGACATTTTTGTTTCCGTTCTAGTTGACTTGCTAGACCGCCATATACATGCAAACCTACCTATTACTCATTCAAGTGTCACGTCATTTCCTTGTTTCCGTACAGATCTTTAGTCCTGTTCATCACACACAAAAAGGAGTGAGTTAACAGGAAAAGTAGAAAAGTACAAAACCTGACAATGACGACAAGCAACTAAAGAATCGAGAGAAATGAGACCGTGAAAGCAACACAATGAATGAAAACAGAGTAGCCAACTAGCACTATAATGCACTACATATAGGCTATTTTATGTTGGTGAATACCTACATATAAAATACTACTGTCTATATGCCTACACATTTCGAATTTGCTTCAAAGAAAGAATGTCCGCTAGAATAGGCCTACAATGTATCCTTCCATTATTAACTTAACACGATTGGTTCATACAAATGTGTGTGGATGCTGCTGGTGGAAGAGTCACACACATGAAAAGAGAAAATGGTTGGTAATTTTGGCAGCTGTGACCATCACCAGCACCATCACCACTGTGCTATCATCTTGCAATCTTCCTATTTATCATACACCCCCACGCCTAGCATGATACTTTGTATTGTATAATCTGTGTGCGTCAGCAAAGGGGAGAAGTACTTTATTCAAAGATTGTAATGGTTACTTTTATCGCTATGACAGAAAGCATTTGAAATTACAAGTTTTTGTAGTGTAGATTATATGGATGTCTATACAAGCCTACAAATCCTTTTTTTGTGAGAGGTCGGTCTGCTCACTCTACCATAAATATAAGCCTGCTGTTTCATAATATTATCCAAATGCATGCATCATAAACTGGAAAAAAAAATCTTATTTATTTACCAAATTGCATTATTGTTAACCCTTTTTTTAAAGCATGCATATTATTTGGCAATTCCTACTTCCCACTGTGTTGTTTTATTACACCACAAAAATATCAATAAAAAATAAACAGGAAAATGGAACAAATGTACATTCCGGACCCTTCATGAGATTCTTTTTGTATACCAGTACAATAGGACTGAAATGTTTTCTTCTAGCTTTCTTAATATAAAAACACAAGGAAACCTCCCGTTGAGAAAAAAAACTTTTTCTTTCTTAAAGTTGTCGAATACAGTAATACAACAATACACCTACGTTTAAATAGATATATCTGTAGAGATATATTTAGTACAAGTGAACCAAAATAAAGGAAAGAAATTACAAAAACAACAATCTGCACATAGGCCATGACGATAAACTGCATACACTAGGGACCAACTAAATGCTGATGTGATAATCATAACAACCAAGGAATAATACATACGTATAGGTCCTATGATTCCACCAAAGATGAGTAATTCTGGCAAGCGTACAATTTTCTTCAATTCTTTTTTATGTGTGGATCCGGCCCCACATTATTTCCGCCATATGACGTGTGGAATTGGGGCATATGTGAACCTTCTATACACATGTACCTTATTTTTTCTTTCAATTTTTTTTGGCTTGTTTCCTTATAAAATAGCTTTCAAGGGTTCCCCATTTTCTTTTCATGAAAGCCAACACAATTATCCCACTTGGGAATTCAATGATTATTAAGAGGCTTTACATTGTACTTTACTGGCAATTCCATAATACATCCACAATTCCACAATTTATCTATATTTCTTGGCATTTCTTTCAAAACTATTCAATGTAGTTGAAACATATTGCTCTTAATTTAAAAACTTTGGTTAAGTGCCCTATGTTACGAGGGTTGTTTGTTTAAATGGTCCCATCAAAAAGTAACGGTGTTTCGTATAAAATGACATAAATATACAAGCATTTCATACTACTACTACTACTACAACCACCAAACATAAATCAAATTTTTTCAACTAAACAATAATACAACTGTGTGTTGGGTTGGGATTGTGGTGAAATACATACAAGTTTATTTTCTGAACACGAATGCAAACGACCAACAAGTTACATTTGGGGGTTTCCTCATTCTGTGAGAATGTAAACATTCAATTATCTGTTATTTTCATGTCATTACTCATTACTTTTTCGTTTAAGAAAAAACAACAACTTTGAATTGTTGGTGAACATAAATGTTTCCCTTAACCAGGTCACGCCTCTGTCTGGTAGAATTTAAAGGGAGTATTTACACATTCAATATATGCCTTTGTTATTAATGCAGTGTATTTTCCGGAAAGGAAAACAGTTTTACGGAAGAAATAAATTACATGTCAGCTCAAGTAATGCCAAAGGACATCCTTTTTTATAAACATAGGTATGCATATACGCTTTTAGGTATAAATAGAAGTTGCAGAAATAATACACAGTTTTTATGTAACAGCTTACAACAACATCTTACTTGAAGTAAAATATAATCTTTAATTCCTCCCATTCTTATAATGATTTCACAGGTCAAAAAATCTTTTAACGCGGTGCAGCAACTGCTTTAAGTGCCATTTTTCTCATGTATACAACTATAATAATAGTATGTACATATTGTACAGATAACTCCAACATTCAACATGCATGTTCTAGATGCAAAATACATGAAAGTTTGAAGCGCCACAAAATTTGGAAGAGTATTAGCCCTCGGTAATAAAAGCAAAAAAGTTTAATACCCTGATTTCAGTGAAAGGGATGGGAATGTACTACACAAAAACTTCTTGATGAATCTAATAACAAAAAGTACTGGTTCCATTCATCACAGGTTCCAAGAGACCCGTATTATTTTGTACATTAAAGTTCACGATGTTATGTTATATATTATGCACATACCATACACATAAGTACATATAAACTGTACAACTACATTCGTGCCATTTGATTCTCATATGGAACAAGTATAATGAATTATGATCTTTACTTTCTAGTCCTACATTCATGATCTTGCAAAGCCCAAGGGATCCAAAAAAACGAAGAAATATAAAATCTTTTAAAAGACTTGATCAAAAAATAGTTTAGCCGTTTGGGAAAAATGTGGCGATGCGACGGAAAGTAAGCTTTATACAGCAAAAAGCTCAACAATTTACCAGGAGATTCCTTCGGGACGCAAACATGTAAACTACTACAATAGCCAACACACATACTAACTATGTATAACATAACTTACTTCTAAAATACGGACAAAACCCCACGGATAAAAATTGACACGAGGAGCTAGAGCTTCGTATTCTTGTAGCTCACACAAGAAGATTGCAAAACATAAAGAAGACACAAGCAGTGACTTAAGAGAAGAAGATCCTAATACCAAAGTACCCTGAGGATGGTAAAGTGTATACTTATGTACGCATGAATGCAATAGATGATGCATGAGCTTTCTCTTCAGATACCTTACTCAAGTGGAAATGTGATGCATACTTTATGAAGAGTGCTAGTGTTACACTGGAACTAGAACACAGGACACACGCCATCTACAACTAACAAGTTTAGTAAACTTTATGATTGGCCATGGACTATAAGCTAAGATGTAAGAGACTCAGAGCGTCGCAATTGTTCTATCATATTGTCATATATATTTAAATTTTCATGAACTTATTTTATTCTAGCCTTATTCCAGACGCTGGCTCATGTCTATATGTGTTTGTGGAAGTACTTACTTTTTTTCTCCATGATACAGCATCATGCAAAAAAAAACGCCATTTTCTATTATATTACACCTAACCAGATTGTAAAATGATTGCCGTGTACGTCAATAAAAATATAGGTTGATATCGAATATAAAATTTATTGACGTTTTCAATAGGGTTGTCACGATCATATATTGTGTACCTAGGTATATCAAAATTGAAGATAAAAACATAAAAATATAGCCCTTAAGGTGAGCATCAAAATCAAATCCTCGCAAAAACGGAAAAATATGAAGTAAGACAAAAAAATATAAGTAAAAGTACGAAAAAAGTACAAGCTAAAATTCCTTACAGCATACATTTGAGTAAAAGTCTGTTCACTAAACAAAACAAATAAATATATAGGACGTCACGCATATATTTTTGAATCTGTAATACGATCAGACAATTCGTCGGAGATTCTGTAGTTGTAAAATTGTTTGATTTGATTCAATTATATACATGTCTATACATACATATATCTATATATACATACGTATGTATGTTCCAATTTAATCTGCTGTCGAAAGTGGAGCAAAAGGATCAGAATAAATTCTACTTTTAGAAATAAAAACAGCAGAAAATGTTGAAATCACAAAGGATTCTGATATCCAAAATCATGATACGGAATAGATGTTACGAAATACTCGCATTATACGAAATGAGACTTCTGGCCTGGTTTAATAGATAAAATAAAATAAAGAGATTCGTTGACGAAATGTGAGACTAATGACGATAATGGTGGTGATGGAGCCGTGTGTGCTAGATGAGTATATATGTGGAGCGTGCAGTTGAGAAATATCTCTGTAAAGAAAACGTTTTTTTCTCCTCTTTTTCTTCTACGACAGACGACAGTCGTTGGACTTGTAGATAATGATTATGTTATGGGGATGATTATTTTATACTTTCTTCACTCTTGCAACACTCTGCTTTCTCTTAAGAAGACAATCTATAACCATATACCCTGTGGACTACTGACGTCCTCATCGTATCACACAGCAGCAGTGTAGAGTGTAGTAGCAATGGCAGATTCTTTCACCGTTCTCAAACTTTACTACTTTCAATAATACATTCTCCTTTCATTCAAAGTGACTGCCCGCTTTTAGTTAATGGGAACCCGTCAACTCACATCATGTATAGTGTATACACACATTAGGAAGCATTATTTTTTTCTCTGGAAGAAAATTAGAGGCATCTTGTACTTGTTCCAATGTAACTGATTGGACGCTATATATATATATATATATAGTGAACCTTTTCATTGAGCTAACAACCTATTATTATACCAAACTTAATCATGAAATAAAAATGGTAATGCTCTGCCTTTGCCTACACACAAGAACAACACATATACATAACTGTGTACATGTTCTACATGTTTTATTTTTATTACTTATTTAGCTTGTTCCTTGTGTGGAAACGCAAAAGTTGAAAGGAAGAATACCGCGTTTAAGAAAATTGCTATTATTATTCTATGTCCTCTTCACTTTCAACGAAATGGATTAAGGCTGCCTGTGACACTTTTGGTGCTCAAACCGATGCTCCATTCTACATAACATACTACTTTAATATAAAAACACAAACCAGAGAGGGTAAGCAGAACGTCAGCGCAACACCATCGAACATGTAAAATGCTAAGTATGTGTCATCCTATTCTGACTGTGAAGCGTTAGCTTTAGTAGTACTTATTATTTTTTATTATAATCGCCGCTTTTTAGCAAACAAGGAAAAGTGTTTGGTGGCGCCTTTTAACTTTTTGGTGTTTATTTGATAGAGGCGGATGAAATATGAAATAAATATTTGACTAGCACTACCAACCAACGATTTGTCAATAGTAATGACTATAGTAAAGCAAAAAGTGCAGTATATAGTAAGTATATATATATTCATAAAAAGTATAGTACTCAATGTCACAGGTGTCGTCAATTTATTGATAGCTTTACTCAATAAATAATTGAGAGAACATACATAACATGCATATATGTAGAGGTTTGGTATTATAAGAAGTGCATATGAAATAGTACTATGCTATATATGATATAAAATTAGTATGCAAAGAAGGTGACACACGTATCAGCAAAAAAAAAAATTTCAAGGAAAATGAAGAGTGTTAAACTTAACTTTGTTGAACTGCGGTTCTTACCTAAATGTACAAAAATAACCATATACAAACAAACATAACAAAAAAAAGGAACACACAAAACATATTACATAAATTCATCAGAATTCTTTGTATTTCATATGCATGTTTGTATGTATAGGTCGGTAATTTAAAGCAAACAACATTCCAACTTTTAATATTTTTTTGTTATTCCACAAAAATTTTTTTTTGGAATATTTGTGCTGCTTTAGATCTTATATATTCATACGAAAAGAATGATTTTGATGTGTAATTTCTTACCAAGGGGTCGGCTTTCAAGAGACGAGTGTGTGGAACGCTGCGCTTTGTGCGTGCATGGTGCAAACCTCGGTGAACAAAGTGGAACTCTGACTTTGATCCCATAACCTATGGTCATTTTTAAGAATGTTGAATAAAAATTAGTTGGTTATAACTAATAGTTATTAAGTATGCATTAGTTAACCCAACCACAAATTTATTACATTTTGCTACATCCAGTTAAACAAAAAGAAAACTACGAAAAATGAATATTAACCCCAAACATACAGCAATCGGAACATCTCCAAGCATTTAAAATTGCCCCAAATATTATTATTCTACTACATATCTCCAACTTAATTTACAAAAGATACAAAGAAATACTCGATGATATAACAAATAATGCAAAGCTATCGGGAATAATGTTTTTATCAACGGAGAAAACCAAATTTAATGCATGTTCGCGTCTACAATTAGCAATAATGCAAAATGATTTTATCTTACCGGTCCGAGGTTTTCAAATCCATTTCGTTTCGCAATGGTATTAGCCGCCTGATGTCCGTGATCTCCATTTAGTTGAACAAGAAATGAATTAGTAAATACTTCCGGAGCTGCCTGGCCAAGGCTCAGGATGACAGCGGAAAACAGGAGGAAGTAAGAAAGGATAGAGAGGGTTGGCCATTCTCCCATAGCGATAATTATGACCTTTGGTCTCGATCTACTGCTGCGGTCCAAGCAGCATGATGCTTCATCCCTCATTGCCTAGTATCAACCAAACTGGTGAGAAGCTTTGAGGTTTTAGGGTTTGCAAATTTCCCCTAGAGCGATAACAATCTAAAACGGCACTTTCTCTTTAATCAACTTTCCTTTTAAATCACTTTTAGTCTCGTAGTTCACTTTACAAAATTGGAATGAATGTTTAACACAGTCAGTATTTTTCGTACTTATTTTAGCACTATTACCCTTCCGAACAATCTCTTAAACTTTTTTTCTGATAATGTTTGGCACGTGATTTTAAAATATTATAACTGCAAATTAAACTCGCCAGATGTAGAAGAAGAAGTTAAAGAAGAGTTAAATAAAAAGTTAAATAGTAATGGTGGGCGAATAATAATACTGCTATAATAATATGTGTATATATAACCGTATCAAACGTAGAAATTTTTGGTTATGCAATACAAATTTATAAAATGATTTAAAAATTCAAATTTCAATACTGCCAACCTTTTCCAAATTGAAAATTATTTCTGCAACTAAATTCGATAAAAATAACTCAGTGGCGTATCCTGATTTTTTTTATTCGGGCGATAAAAAATTTGTACAAATTTTATGAAAATTTATGATAGTAAAAGCCACTACAAATACATTTTATTTGAATAAAATCAACAATCAAAATGAATATTGTACTGCTACTTCACTGGCTTACTAGTAAAATTCTGACTTTCTTCTAAAATGGTGCGATGTCGATTGCTCATTATTATTTTCACTTGTATTATACAGTACAAAAGGAGTGATTGTAATTAATTAAGTGATAGTGCGTCACCACCACTATTAATTATTGTTCTGTTTCATGGAGGTATTATTGGTGTAATTGTAGAAAAAATTGCGATTAAAATGAGATGGATAAGAGTATTATTTTTGTGTCTTTTACTTTATACTTATCCAGCAACAACTGACTTGACTTGACTGACTGAGACTGTGAATTGGTAAAAATAAAGTAATAGATCTCTTCTCCAGTCAGTGATGGTATTAGTTGCTGCTAATGTGCGTACACATATGTACACAGAAATAAATTATATAGATCTCTATAAATTACAACTGTGTAAACTACTACTGCTGCTGGTGTGATGATAGTAGTAGTAGTGGTACTGCAACAGAGATAATAATGATGTTGATACTATTTGAAGCACTCCAACTCTGTTGATATCGAAATTGACAGTGTGGAGTTTCTCGGAGATGAAATAATAAAGAGTTGATCTTCGCTTGTGTGTGCTGCTGGCTGGCTGTGAAAATGATGACGAAGAAGACGTCGTCGACAAGGATGCGATCCTGCTATGTATATGTTCTCTTCTCCCTTTGTAAAGAAAGCAGTTTTACTACTGCTTGTTTAGTTTCACTTTAGTTTGGCGATTCTTTCCCGTGCTCTTTTCCTCTACCATATATATGTTAGCACATAAAGTAAACCGTGTTGTTTAATACGCTACGTACGTACGAATGCATGTAGTTAGTAGTACACACATAGGAGAGAGAGAGAGAGAGAAAGTTTTTAGGAGAAAGAATATGATTGAGAAAGAAATGTTTGTGTGAAATGTGAAATCTTCGTCGTAGACGTGCTAGTATGATGGTAGCGTCGTGCGTTTCAGTACAAGTTTTGTAGTAGTAGGAGTAGTAGGAGTAGTAGTAGTATGGTGGTTGTTGATGATGGTGAGATGTAAAAGAGAGTATTTTTTTGCAAAAAATACAACGGTTTGTTAGTTGGCGATGATAGTGATGATAATAAGCTATAATATATAGTCTTCATATTCAAAAATAATACTTACACATTATTGAATGTACGTGGAAATATACATAAAAGGATATTTTCTTTGATAGCAATAATAATAGTGTGATAGTGTGATGGAGCTTTACAATGTATTATTTGATACTTGTATTTGCTCTATAATACTAGCTTTACGATTGCAATCCTTTCTCATAATATTCCACATACGTAGTTGTATCACCACCACCACCATGAAAGTAAAATGGTAGTAGTAGTAGTAGTAGTATCTAGCAGCAGCACAGCAGTACCACACTTCCTTTTGTCCGACTGTCCGCTGTCGTCCATGAAAATCCTTTGGCAAAAGTGGTATAGGTAGATATACAGTTTGTTTTGTATATAGGACCAATTTCCCAGCTTTTTTCGCTCTCCCGCAATAAAATGCATACAGCAATGGCACTTGAATGTGAAGTGAATCTATGAACGGAATCTCCTGACAGTAGTAATGGTAGGAAGAAAGGGCTTGGAATGTTAGTAGCCCTGCCACTGTTTCCTGTTTTCGAGGATACTTCACCTAGAAGCTAAAAAGGATGCTGCCTAGTACTATGTAGCGTTTGCTGGCGTGTTGATGAGGATGATGATAAAAAAAATGGTGGGGGTGATGACGATGGTAGGTCAAATATTTATGTAGAATATACATAAAATTTTATAAAGAAAGTTTGGATTGGAGAAAGTGCAAAAAAATTGAGTTTTTACTTTGTGTATACATGAATATACCTAATAATACAACATCTATCCTTGTATGTGTATTATTCAGCAGCATGAATAAAAAGCTTTTGCACGAACGACTGCAAATAAAAAAACAGCGTTGTTTGTAATGCAATACAATGTATTCTCCCTGTGCACTCTTATTTTTCCAGGGACACAAAAAAAAATTAAATTAAAACGTGGCAGTGTTGATGCCCGTGTGTGAGTTTTACTTGTGGAGATATACATGATATTGTCCATTCCAGAGCTGCTGCTGCACACATTGTCGACTTGTTTTTCTCTGCCATGTGATGGATATTATTACGGCAAGTATATACTTGGTAATGTGTGTTATTCAATGCATATGCTGGTGTTCTTTGGTAAAGGTTGTGTGCCTGCTGCTCGGAATGGTGGATGAAAAAGGAATAACGTCAGCAATTTGCATACATAAATACATGAAAATAAGAGATACCTTTGCATATAATAATAGGGAGCAGAACATAACATGTGTAGGTATATATGCGTTTTATATATGAATGAACACATGCCTACCTTTCTCTTAATATTAGCATGAAAATGTTATTAGGCACATTGTATAATACATATAGTATGGTGAAAGGAATGTATGAAAGTTCGAGCGTCACCAAAATCAATTGATTGTGTGAGGGGCGCATGAGTCGAGTCGGTGTTGGAAACAGCAGGAGCTTTACCAGTTCTTTCACCGTTTTTTCTCCCTCCTCTCTAGTTTCTCGCTGCTTTGTATATCAGTAGCTCCAAGTCTCAAACTTTGTTGTGTGCTTTGCTACATTCTGTCTGGCCACTTTGTTGGATGTGTAGGGGTACACAAGCTTGTATGCTTTTATCATATGTATTCAAAGAGCATTGGTAGGATATTAAAAAAGGACTTTCCTTTTTATAAGCAGCTGAAAACAGTGTAGCTGAATGCCCTAACTTACACCACCACATGTATACCGAGAAATGTCAGTTATTTCAGCTTGTAAAACTTTCTACGTTGTACGTGTTGGTAAATGTATATAGACTACGGTCTAGCAAGCAGTATGTGTGAATAAAAGTGAATTTTTTGGATGGAAACTGCTTAGCATTGAAAAGCGTACTTTTAATCCGCAATGTTCTTCTCTGAATGAGAAAACGAGCAAATATGTACTACATAGGTAATTTGTACTATACATATATTTATCTATAGTGAGAGCATATTTATATGAAGTATATTCCATTTACATACATATGGACATATATCGCTGAAATTCATAAAAGCACATATAGTACCAAGAAATGTATGTCCCGCATTCATTTTTTTTTGTAAAGTTACATAAAATCACAACAATCCTTATAACATCACAGCACGCATTCACTAATGACAAAGGTTTCGTGTATAACAAGAACTTATCAAAGCTACTGTCTGACAGTGAGATTGGGTGTATATCATGATGGCCATGCATGTTTGCTGTGTGGACCGATGATGGCAGTGATGATAAATGCAACGTCAAGACCAGACCAGAGATAGGGCACATAATCCATAGTGCACAACGAAAGCTATTACAGCGAAAGTGAAGAGTAAAAAGTTGTTCGCCAGAAGGGTAAAGGACACATGATTGACACGACATTTGTGTCGGCATGTATTTATACATACATGTATTTCTAACAATTACATTTTGCAAATACAAACTTATAACAAAGTTGAGGCGTATAAATTTATTCTTAGTAACTACATAACATGTCTGTTTTGAATGTAATCATGAAAGTAACGTACCATCCATCCATCGTTATCCAGTTTAATTGTTGTTTGTATTTATCTCTAGGTAAATTACACTGATAATGATGATGACGTAACACTGTATATTATGTAGTTTTGTAAATGTCTATATACGCAAAGAAATTTCAGTTCAATTGAGGATAAAGTAGTATGACCGATAATTATAATTTCAAACGCATCCGTAACACGCGTGATAGCAACACTATGTTTGTTGTGTAACTTAATACAGGCACAGGAAATTTGATAATATGTTATTATTAGAGCTAACATGATACTTTATTTGTTCAAGCGTTTACGATTGTTCCTAGTCCTATCATTATTTAATTAAGGTTATGGCTATATTGATTTGAGATTCTGTATTCTTTAGTCATTTTTATGTAGAATATTGCTGCCTTAATCCTTGTATAGACAGGGCATTTCCAAGTTGAGGTAAAAATGTATACATTGAATATTGCGACAGAACCAATGAAATATGATATTAAAGAAGAAGAAAAAAGGATCATTCACACCTTTCCGGTCTCTTGCTTGGCAATTAATTTTTTATTATACGTAGGTTAGCCTAGCCTTGGTTTCATACTCTACTTGGCATTTGGCATGTTACTACTCTGGAAACAGCACGAGTGGCTTGTGAAATGTTCAAAATACATTGTTTCGCAACTTTCCCCACTATGAAAGTTTTTTTTGCTCAAGTTTTTGTTACACAACTGATGATGCTGTGCTTTAAGCTGTCCTGCTGTGCTACATACTTTTTTTGCTTTCTTTAAAGTATTTGCGACTTAACGCAAAACCAACAACTTGTTCGAACAAAAAACTTGTTAAGTTGCATATTTCATTATGAAGCAAAAATGAGTAATAAAA
>JAHZNC010003251.1:0-29763 GCA_027744095.1 Zhuqinia jingwanae
TATCTTTCCTGTTATATGGATCACGCAACGAGGACGGAAATTAATGGATGGGTTTGTTTACCCGACTCTTCAGTCATTCTCGAGTCTTTTTGGTTTGAACAACAAATTTTCTCATTGGGTCATGGGATTATAAAATATCAATTTCTTCGCAATTGGAGTTGCAATCCATTTTAATACTGAAAACTTAACAATGGATATCCACCTTATTATGAAGATTATCGTTGTTTTTGTGCTAATCACCTTGATCGTAGTTGTGGTAAGGGCGTGTATGTTTATAAATCATGGTTAGTTAGGACCGTAAAAAAAAACATTGTGTTCTGTTTTCTAGATGGTCGTTTGTCTCCAGCTACTTTACGGGGATCAGCAGAGGGAGGGTAAAGCAAAGGTGCATTCAAACAAGACTGCGTGAATTTTTGGGTTGCAGATGGTGGTTAAAAATCTGGGAAAGGATAATATGGCAAATGACAGGTGGAAACGTGCAGCCTAGAAATTCCTGGAAAAAATATTTTATTCAAAGAATTTTCCAGGAACGAGAATTAAGTTACAAATAAATGTCATTACAAAACTAATTCATGTGTAAACTCATTTGACAGAAATTAAAAACTTTGGAATTATTGTGGAGTTAACAATTGAGCATTATTTTCGTATAAGCTTAAGTCAATAGAAATATAAGTGGAGCATATTTAATTGTGAAGCTGCTTTGATCCACACGCTTATCAAATCATAAAAAACTGGAGCTTAGTGTGCCTTTGCCTTCGCCGAACTTTCACCTCCAAGCATCTTCCTTCTTTGGGCGAACATGTGGAGGTAGAGTTGTGGGAAAACTGCATTATTATAAGAGAGGTTCAGCATTAAGTTTTGTAATGTTCACTGAATTGGCGTGATTGCGAGGGATAGGAAACTTACTCGGGATGTACATCAAAGCGATTCCAATGAGGACCAAGTGGTAGTCAAAAGCAAAGTTGATCGGATTGGGCATCGAGTACGTGAATATCCGTTTATCTTTAACGTACGCCAAGGCGTTGTACATACAGATCAGTTCTCCTGATACTCCGATTGGGTACAGCACGATGAACAGCGTGTACCTGTGTAAAGTGATGTAATTATTATACGTCCTTGAAAGTATTACTAAAAAATACAGAGTGATCGTGCGTATTTACCTGAACCAAACGATGAGCTGAGCTAACCCGACAATGTTGAGGAAATAGTACCCATACCGGATGATTTCAGTGACGCACCACGCGAACAAGAGGAGTGGGATTCCAATGGACACGGTAGAAGGAGGACTTATTTCGAGTACTCCCCACACCATGAACACCCGGGAGAATACTTGGAATGTCGTGAGGATCACGTTTGATTTTACGATTCCAATCGCAGCGTGGAGGATCTGAAATTTAAATTTATTTAAATTATCAATTTAAAATCATCTTTCTTTGTAAAGTTTAATAATTTACCTCTAGAATAGCAGCAGTTTGAAAAATCTGGAGTGGTAGTCGAACGACAGGCCAAATGGTTTTGTAATTAGCTCGATTGAGTATCGTCAGGTAAAGGACGTACGCCCACCCGATCGTCAACACCAGGTTGTACGCGATAAGGTACGTTTTAGAAATCACACCCATTGTTAACAGGTTGGAGTAAAACTGAGAAGCACGTCAAACTATTCAGTTGGAATCCAAGAAGAATGCCCACTTTGAGTTTTCGGGTGGAACGCAGAGAACCTGTTGTGACTCCTGCTGTAACTCTGACTCGTTATTGCGTTCAATAAATCCCCCGTCGAACTGCTGGTTATTAGAGAACCCGGCTTCCTGTTCTTGCTCAATAATAATAGACTCAATCGTTTTACTCGCTAAACTATGCTCACGTATTCCACGAGCCTCGTTCAACCGCTGAACAATATCTCTGCACTCTGCTCCAGTTCCTTTCGCGTAAACCTTGAACAAATCATTACGAAATAAGCGAATTAGCATTCCCAAAAAAACCCTACATAATCATAAAAGTAGAATGAGTACAAAATTACCTGCTGTACAGATTGCTTGGTGTCACAAATCTTGCAATTCCACTTGTTGGATGATTTCTTGACTATGTGGACCTACAAAACACAAGGTTACAGCTCATCATCATACTCACAAGTGAACACACATAAAAGTTAGTACGCTTGCGGTCGCTGTTTTTAAGTTGCAAATATATGGACAGTCTTGATATTTCATGCAAGTTTGACCCTCTGCATCCAGCTACATTGATTTATTACCCATGAGAAAATTTCTCACACTAGCTGCAATACTCTCAATGTGTCGTGCAAAAGTCAAAGATGAAGTAATACGCTGTAAACCGGCTACATGCACGGAATAGTGGGAGTCTGAGCTCACTTGAAAACAGCTTTTCTATGACAACTTTAAACATAAAATACATTAAACAATGCACCTGAAGGAACAGAGTATTCGGGCACAAAATGCTGTGCGTGTGCACTATTTTGTTCTGTATTAAACTGAAAACATGTTCTCATGTTTTCAATATCTGTACTTGGAATCAGGACAACTACTGCCCATTTCAAAGTTTTCAATAACGCTCAATTTTTCCTTTCTCAGAATAAATTCACGAAAACTCACCTGAAAAGTAGTACACTTGACGCAAAGTAACACGTGGAATGTCTGAGGCATTTGATCTCTCACGTGGAAATTCCGGAAATGATATCAAGTGATGAGACGAACTGGATGATGGGTCTTATCTTTTTATCCAATGAAAAAACACGTCATGACCATCTAATTAATTAACTAAAAATAGTTGAACACTTTTTCACAAGATTTTAACCGCACTAGAATTACTATGCACACTGCAAGGGAAAAAATTTAAAATGTTTTGACTTCGATTTGTCATCTGGATGATTGTCAACAAACCCGTGCACATAAAAGTACTAATTTTATTTCATGTCACCTGTCACACATGTAAACACTGTATTTTGAGGTGAGAACTATTATTGACTCTCTCTCGTGAAGTAAAACCGTCTGAACATGAACGCATTTGATTGTCTCAATGTACCCCAAAAAATGAAACAAATGCGTGGGTTTTATGATTCAATTTGGTTTATTAGTGCCCGAGCACATGTATGTAAAAATATCATATGTGTTTTTAAAGTGTCCGTAAATTTTGACAAGGATCAAACAGTAAAACAATTAATTTATCAAGATTAAAAATAAAATTTAGTAAATCGAGAAATGAATATTTAGTCCAAAACGACGATGAAAGTGAAAGTGTTATCGCGAAACCCAGACCGGTACTTCCGGGAAACAAAAAATGATATCCACAAAATGCCAAGGAACTACGACCCTGCGCTTCACCCCTTCGAAATGCAAAGGGAGTACGTGAGAGCGTTAAACGCTGTGAAGCTGGAACGCGTATTTGCTAAACCGTTTCTTGGGTGCTTTGATGGGCATTGCGACGTTGTCTCTTGTATTTCAAAGCATCCTGAACAGTTGAGTTGGATGTACTCGGGGTCTGCTGATGGGATTGTAAGTTTTTATTTTGTTGCGTGGATTTTTGTTTGTTTGACGCTAATCTAAGGGTTGTGTTGTAGGTCAAGCAGTGGAATATTCCGCTGAGGAAATGCGTACGGACGCTGCAAGCGCATGAGGGTTACGTGAGGGATATGACGTTTTCTGAGGATTCAGAGACTTTGATAACCGTCGGGGATGACAAGAACATTAGATTTTGGAGCACTAAGCCACCGGAGGGCGAGGACAACCCTGATCTTCCCAATCATAGCGTTATTACGAAGGTATTCATTTTGAGATATTTTACATCGTGTTAGTTAGTATTTAGTATGTTTAACGTTAGTTAGTATTCAGTTGTATTTGACTCCCTAATTTCGTTGTAGTATCAATTGAGCAGTATCACTCATCATGCAAAGAAAAACCTGTTTGCGACCTGTGGAGATGCGTGTCTCCTCTGGGAAGGGGAAAGAAACGAGCCGATAAGTAAATTTGAGTGGGGTCCTGACACCATGAATTGCGTTAGGTTTAATCCTTCTCAAGTTAATGTTTTAGGTGGGTTTCATTTTTATGCTCCAATAATTTTTTCCCTGTATGTTTTACGTAAGATCAAATTATCTTTTGGTAGGTGGATGCGCTAGCGATAGGAATATTATTCTGTACGATATCCGTGGTGGTAGCCCCATTCGCAAAGTTACTCTCAGCCTCCGCTCCAACACCATTTGTTGGAATCCTATGGAACCGTTCGTTTTTGCTGCTGCCAATGAAGATTACAAGTGGGTGTATTTAAAAACCAGATTCGGTTCTAATTTCATGATCATGCAGTTAACGTAATCATTAACATTTTGTAAACAGCTCGTACTTATTCGACATGAGACGGTTAAACAGACCCCTGAACGTTTTCAAAGACCACGTTAGCGCTGTAATTGACGTTGATTTCAGTCCTACCGGGAAAGAGCTCGTGACTGGAAGTTATGATAAGACTATCAGGATTTTTGAAGTTGATAAGGTTTGTTGAGTATATTGATCGTGTTGATGCTGTGTAAAAAGTTGAGCTAACGCATTGTTGTGTGTACAGGGTCACTCCCGTGAGGTTTACCACACAAAGCGGATGCAGCGTGTCACGTCTATCATGTGGACGTTGGATAACAAGTACATAATCTCTGGAAGTGATGAGATGAATATCAGGATTTGGAAGGCTAGGGCCTGGGAGAAATTGGGGACTGTAAGTGCTGTGCAATATATTTTTTATTTATTTTGTAGCTCAAGTTTCAATTTCCCCGTTTTTTTTAACGCAGTTGAGGACCCGTGAGAGAAACGCGCTAAACTACAACGAAAGTCTGAAAGAGAAGTACGCCCATTTCCCGCAAGTGAAGAGGATTTCTCGGCATCGGCAAGTACCCAAGCATGTGTACCAAGCCAAGAAGGAGTTGCAGACGATTCGGGATTCCAAGAAGAGGAAGTACGTGTTTTTAAAACACACAACAACGTGTGTAATTGAATTGTGTATTTACATTGTGTATTTATTTTTTCAGGGAGGATAATCGCCGGAACCATTCTACACCTGGTTCTGTTCCATTCGTTCCGGAGAGACAGAAGAATGTGGTTGGTGAGCAGGAGTAACGCGGGGTCAACATTTTATATAAACGCTATTGTGTCATGTATTTTTTTCCACGAAATAAAAACACATTGTTTTGTAATAAAGCTTACAATTTAGTAGACGTGTGTACTTGAGTTTGTATATCCGAACCGTTTAGCGAATGCCCGACAAACCCAAAAATGGAAATAGGGAATGAGAATTTTGAAAGAGTGATTTTTTTTCCACGTCTCCAACATTTATAAGGAATGCGACTATCATAACGCTTTGAAACTGCCAATATCATCACAAAAATTAGCTGTGTATTGTGTGTATTTTTGGACCGTATTATTGTTCGTACATGATTGAGGGAGTTTGGCAAGTTTTTTATTTGGTTCATTGGATGTGTAAAAGGCAGACAGAGAAGAAAAAAAAAATCCCGAGTAATGCGTTTTTTTTTATTTCCGTTTTTTGTTGCGGTGTATTATGAGGCATGATGATGGATAATGGGCGAAGGATGATGGTGTTCATCCTTGTACGCCTTTTCCCCCCTGTTTGTTCTCTTCGATAAACGTTCTCATCCATGCAGATATCATGCATATCTCATGTTTCATACATAATATTCTTATTACGGGGATTTTTATGCATAATTCTGGTGTGTAGCATCCTTCATCGCACATACTCGCTTTATATATGTTTCAAAAATAGAATGAGTTTTTCTTCCGGCAGTCTAGTTTCTGGCAATGCTAATTCCAATTTCAACAACTTTCATGCTTCTCGAACACTCATGCTTTTTTGGAATTTTTTTTTTGAGACCAGCGTTCATATTCAATATTTTTTCGTACTCATATTCGGGTGGGTAAGAATACACACCGATATTTTTTACGGGAGAGCAAGAGTCGAGACTTGTGCATTCAGAACAGCTTTGAGAATCGTAAGTGGTGCAGCTCTTCCAGAGCATTTTTAAAATCTTTTCGGGACGGAACAGTTTTGTGATAGGGTTTCCTGTTTTTTTATTTGTAGGGCTCCTTTTCTCCAAGGGCTGTTCAAAGGAGTGCAAGTGGAGAGTGATCAAGAGCCGCCCTCAGGAAATTTAAATTCCTCTTATCCACCTCGACCTTTTAAATTAGCGACTAACGAGAACTAACTTTTTTACAATTTTTTTTTAAAAAGAAATAGTTCTAGGATCACCAGTTCAACATGGTTATTGAACAAAAGTTTAAGGAGGGCGAGGAGCCTGACCCAACACCTTTCCTTTTCGTGTCGCTGGAGATGAAGAGGCAGGATCAGTCCAAACCGTACGATGCTAAAACGGCGTGTTGGGTACCCGATGACAAGGAGAGCTTTGCACAGGGATCCATTGTTGGCACAAAGGGCGATCTTGTCACTGTTAAAGTCGATGGGGAGGTACGCCTCTATATATTCACTCTCATCCCTTTCCCCCCGCATTTGAATCATGTAACGCATATTTGTGTACTAACTTGTTGGTGTACAGGATAAGACGTTCAAGAAAGCGCTAGTGGGTCAAGTAAATCCCCCAAAGTACGAGAAAGCGGAGGACATGAGCAACTTGACGTACTTGAACGAGGCGTCTGTGCTTCACAATCTGAGACAGCGATACTATGCCAAGCTGATTTATGTGAGTGGTCCGTATATTTATTCGTGTCATTTTTGAATCGGGAATTGCATTTTAGTATGAGTCATCATGATCATCACGTTATCGTGTAGGAGTTTTTATTCAAAGCATAAAACAGATTTATAAAAGATATTCTCACAAAAGAACAAGCCTTTTAATAAAAAAAAACACACACGAAATGCTCGGGATTCTGTGCAGAACCAGAAAAAGAATTTCCCGTCTAAAGAATTTTCTCGTTTTGAATAATTTATCTGGTAGCACGTCATAATAATACACCAGGATTTTTACACGACTAGTACATGCTTGTGTTATAGTCGGGATGGTGCAAGCAGGACCGACATGAAAAAAAATGAAAGATGAAGTTATTTTTAGAGTTTTTGGGACACTGCCAAAATAATTTTCAACCGACTCCATGTCTTTTTGGGTGTGCATTTTTTTCACAGTAATCAACTGTAATTAGTGGCAATTGATGTAATTTTAATAGATGTCTTTCCGATTTTTAATGATGGGTGGGAAAATTTTGTTTACAAAAATGTGAAATGCCATCAACTTTTGATTGGTTAAACATTCACCTGTTTTACATTCACAGACTTACTCTGGCCTTTTCTGCGTCGCTATCAACCCGTACAAGCGATACCCGATCTACACCGCTCGCGCGATGAAAATCTACCATGGGAGGAGGAGGAATGAGGTGCCGCCACATATTTTTGCCATTGCTGATGGTGCTTACTCCGAGATGATGACCAGTAAGATGCCAACTTTTCTCTATCGATATCATGACGTTGTGTCATTGCATTTTTGATGTCATATATATGCGTTGTAAATATATGCAGACCACACCAATCAGTCTATCCTGATTACTGGGGAGTCTGGTGCGGGGAAAACTGAGAATACGAAGAAAGTCATTGCATACTTTGCTAGCGTTGGTGCTTCTGGGAAACCTGGCGAGGAGAAAAAGGTTTGTGATCGCTTAATGATTAATGATGATTATTAATGATTTAATTCCGGTAACTTTTTGGTTTTGTAATTTATACACATCCTTTTGGTAGATCTCTCTGGAAGATCAAATTGTGCAGACGAACCCCGTGCTTGAAGCATTTGGTAATGCAAAGACAACGCGTAATGATAACTCGTCTCGGTTCGGTAAATTCATCCGTATTCACTTTGGACCTACTGGAAAGTTGGCCGGTGCTGATATTGAGACTTGTGAGTTCTTTTAACATATGCTTTGGAGTTTAAAAGAGCGAGAGATATAACATGATTGTTTGGTAGATTTGCTGGAGAAGGCCCGTGTGATTTCCCAGCAGCCCCTTGAGCGATCATACCACATCTTTTACCAGATCATGTCTGGATCCGTGCCGGGTCTTTGTGACACTCTTCTGCTAAGTAAAGACATTCACGACTACCACTTTGTGTCTCAGGGTAAAATTACCATCGCCGGAGTTGATGACGGGGCTGAATTGGAACAGACACATGTGAGTTTCATGTTAACTTGATTCACGTTCAAATGATTGTAAATTTAAAATAAATTTAAAGCGATTCTTATAAATCCGGCAACAGATTGCTTTTGAAGTGTTGAACTTTACGGAGCTGGAACGTATGAACGTTTACAGAATCACCGCTGCTGTGATGCACATGGGCGAACTCAAGTTTAAGCAGCAGGGACGTGAGGAACAGGCGCAAGCTGACAATCCAGAGGTAACGTCCTCATAACTGCCAATAATTGAGGTGCATAGAATTGTATGCTAATTACATTTGGGGTTTTTTTTGGGACAGGCTGGAGATAAAACTGCGAAACTGATGGGATGTGATGGGGACCTGCTGTATAACGCATTCGTGAAGCCACGTATCAAGGTCGGAACAGAGTTTGTGACAAAGGGTCAAAACGTGAACCAGTGTCTGTACGCTGTTGGTGCCATGTCCAAGGCTATTTTCGACAGGGTGTTCAAGTTCTTGGTCAAAAAGTGTAACGAGACGCTGGACACTAAACAGAAGAGGCAGCACTTTATCGGGGTGCTCGATATCGCTGGCTTCGAGATTTTTGATGTGAGTCACAATTTTGGTGGTATAGCCTTTTGAACTCGTAATTCACAATGCTATTTTGTTGACACAGTTCAACGGGTTTGAGCAACTGTGCATCAACTTTACAAACGAGAAGCTGCAGCAGTTCTTCAACCATCACATGTTTGTGCTGGAACAGGAAGAGTACAAGCGTGAAGGGCTTGACTGGATCTTTGAGGATTTCGGGATGGATCTACAGGCTTGTATTGACATGATGGAAAGGGTAAACTTGATTACTTGAGACATTTCAAATTAATTTTTTTTAAATTTCAAAAATAAAAAAGTGTACATAATATATAAAATTTTGTACATAGCCCATGGGTGTGTTCTCAATCCTGGAGGAAGAGTCCATGTTCCCAAAAGCGACTGACCAGACGTTTATCGAAAAGTTGAACTGTAATCTTCTGAGCAAGACGCCTTGCTACATTAAACCAAAACCACCAAAGCCTGGACAGGCGGAGGCTCACTTTGCCTGTGTCCACTATGCTGGAACGGTAAGGGAAATCACATTTAATAATTATAATGATGTGTGGGTTGATACATTTGGATTGTTGATCAGGTGCCTTACAACATCTCGAGCTGGTTGGAGAAGAACAAGGATCCTCTTAACGACACGGTCGTGGATCAGTTCAAAAAAGGAACAAACGAGTTGGTTCATGAGATCTTTGCTGACCACCCTGGTCAGTCTGGTGGTGCTGATGCTGGTGGAAAGGGTGAGTTTTTACTATTCAAAAAATTAAAAGTTTGATATGCTACACATTGAAAATTGGAATGGTGAATTTAAATGAAAGATGTTTATGAGCAGCCACAGTTTACAGTTTATTAAAAATATGTCGGGGAGAAAAATAAAATCCTGGGATGCACAAACAAAAGTAAATAAGCACGTTTTTGTACAACAAATCCCCGTGTTTCTTATCTTTCCATTATGAAAGTAGCCCTTTGTGTTTCTGTGCATGCACCGTATATGCACCCATAATCGAACGTATCCCTTCGAATTGTTCATTAATGATTATTTTTTATTACCTGGCTTTTTTGTACCCTTTACCGCGATTCACACTCTTTCTCGTTGGATGATGGACCCTTTTTTTTTTAGGAACGTATCCCTTATCTGGAGTGTAACAAGTTTATTTCCATTTTTTTGGTTTGCTAACTCGGGTGTTTAATTGTGGGACCCTTTCAATTTTACAGGTGGCAAGGGCAAAAAGGGAAGTGGGTTCAGTACTGTTTCTTCATCATATCGGGTTAATACGACAAATATTATCTTAGTTCTCTGTAGAGTGTGCTGTTTATCAGTCCATGTCTTAAAGATCTTAAAGACGATCCAAATTCATGTTTTTGTGGAAAAAATATACACATGCCCTTTTGTGGAACTAGCGGGTATACACTGTAGCTTGTCAATGTGTTCTCTCGGATTACACGAGATTTACTATTAACATTTCCTGTACTACTCACGTCTGTTGCTTCATACCGTTATTTTGCTTGAGATATGTTATCAACCCCTTCATTATTCTTTCAGGAACAACTCAACAATCTGATGACCACGCTCAGGGCTACTCATCCACATTTCATCCGTTGCATTATCCCCAACGAGTTGAAACAACCTGGACTCATTGACTCACATCTTGTTATGCACCAGCTCACTTGCAACGGTGTACTTGAAGGAATTCGTATTTGCAGGAAGGGATTTCCTAACAGGATGGCTTATTCGGACTTTGTGTTTAGGTAAGTGCTTCTATGGGGGGGGTTGCGTTTTATTTTGCGTTTGATTATATTTTGCGTTTGATTATATTTTGCGTTTGATTATATTTTGCGTTTGATTATATTTTGCGTTTGATTATATTTTGAATATCCCAGGTACTCGATTCTGGCTTCAAAGCCAATGGCTGAGCAGAAAGAGGACAAGAAAATCGCGACGGCTTGTTTCGAGCATATCGGGCTGGAAAATGAAAAGTGGAGGGTGGGGCACACTAAAGTGTTCTTCCGCGCTGGAGTGCTCGGTGAGATGGAGGAGATGAGAGATGACAAGATTGGGAAAATTATCATTTGGATGCAGAGCAGGATCAGGAATTATCTTGTCAAGAAGAAGTATAAGCCGTTGAAGGAGCAGAGGTATGTCGACGGGGGTTAATAAGTTGCAGGATTTGTGTACGGAGTTGGGGTACATTCACACTATTTTTTTTTGTAGGATGGCACTTGAGGTGGTACAACGAAGTCTGCGGAGCTACGTCAAGCTTAGGCTGTGGCCTTGGTGGGCATTCTGGAAGCTTATCAAACCAACACTTAAAGTTGTTTGTATTGCCGATGAGATCAAGGTAAGGTGTTTATTTATGGGTGAATGTGGTTTGGTGTGGGGGCTAAGTGAGAGATTTTGTGCGGGGGTTTCAGAAATTCGAGGATAAACTCGCAAAAGCAACGGAAGTGCTGGCGGAGGAGGAAGCTGGAAGACTAGCAGTCGAGTCGAGGAGTAAAAAGCTGGCCAAGGAGAAGGATAATGTTCAGAAACAACTTGATGAGCTTAGGGCGCTTGGGTCGGATTTTGGTGATAAGATCCAAAGGCTGCAGCAGTCCAAACAGGACCTTGATAATCAAGTTAACGTGAGTTGGGGGTTTTTTGTGGGTCATGGGGAAATATTGATGTGTTGATGTTGATGATGATGATGATGATGTGTGCAGGACATGAACAACCGGTTGAGTCAAGAGGAGGAAGCCCGCCAACAACTTCAACAGCAAAAGAAGAAGCTTGATCAGGAGGTTAATTCTACGAAAGCAGAGTTGGAGGAGAACACTGGACGCCTTACTTCGATTGAGTCGGAGACTCAGGGGAAACAGCAGCAGATTGAGAACCTTAAAGCAGAGTTGGGTTATTTTATGATTCCTGTTTAATTCGGCATTTCACAATTTTGAGATAATTTCACACGATTGGTTTTTTACCGTACGTGAGAAACACAATTCGTTTACTTTCTTTTGATGGGGAGGATAGATATTGGTACGCATTGGAGAGAGGAATGTTGAGTGGGTTGTTATTAATGACTTGTTTAACGGTAATTATTGTTTGTTATTTGGAAGGCATTTTCATAGAGTGCGTCGTGTTGCTCCATTTAGGCATTCTCGGAGAAAACTATTAAGATTCATGTTTAATTCGGCATTTCACAATTTTGAGATAATTTCACACGATTGGTTTTTTACCGTACGTGAGAAACACATGTCGTTTACTTTCTTTTGATGTGGAGGATAGATATTGGTACGCATTGGAGAGAGGAATGTTGAGTGGGTTGTTATTAATGACTTGTTCAACGGTAATTATTGTTTGTTATTTGGAAGGCATTTTCATAGAGTGCGTCGTGTTGCTCCATTTAGGCATTCTCGGAGAAAACTGATAATAGAAATGAAACATTGACTCATGTTTAAAAAGAGAAATGCTCCATGCTAGTTCCCAGTATTCATGAACTCGAATTTTTTTAAATTTCAGCTGGAGGACAGACTAGTACTCAGATTGAGATGAATAAGAAGCGGGAGGCAGAGTTGGCCAAATTGAGGAGGGAGGTTGAGGAGACAAATGTAATAACATAATTTTGTACTGACTCAAACGTGGAAAATTATAGACAAAATATTAAAGTGATTCTAACTTGATAGATTTCGCATGAGGCGGCTATGGCTAGCGTTAGGAAACGGCATAACGATGCCGTTGCGGAGATGGCCGAACAGATTGATAATCTCAACAAGATGAAGGCCAAGGCTGAGAAGGATAGGGGGTCGGCGAGTGAGTTTTTTGTTTAATTTTTTGTTTTGAGTGTTTGTTGGGTGTATTTAATTGACAATGTTGGGTTTGGTCGTTAGACACTGAATTAAACGACCTCCGCGCGGCAATGGACCATCTAACAAACGAGAAGGCTGGGAATATCAAGCTTGGAAAGCATTTGCAAGCGCAGATTCAAGAGATCCAGAACAAATATGAGCAAGTGACGAGACAACTGACGGACGTGGACCAGACAAAGAAGAAAATGGCGATGGACAACGAAGACATGACTAGACAAATTGAAGAGGCTGAATCACAAATCTCACAGCTTGGGAAACTTAAGGTCAGTTTGGCGACTCAGTTGGAGGATACCAAGAGGATGGCGGATGAGGAGGCAAGGGAAAGGGCTACGCTCCTTGGAAAATTTAGGAATGTGGAACATGATCTGGATACGCTCAGGGAACAGCTTGATGAGATTTATGAGGGAAAGAGTGAGATTCAGAAACAGATCAGCAGGGCTAATGCTGAGGCTCAGCTGTACAGGGCCAAGTATGAGAGTGAAGGGCTCGCAAGGATTGAGGAGTTGGAGCAAGCAAAGTGAGTGTAATTATCAACGGTTACAAATAATTTTGTTTTTTTGGATTTTTATGGGCTTTTTTTTGTGGTGCAGGCAAAAACTTACAGCTCGGTTGCAGGAAGCGGAGGAGACGATCGAGTCGTTGAACCAGAAGGCCGTGTCGATGGAGAAGATTAAGCAACGGCTTTCTTCACAGCTTGAAGACATGGCTGCTGAAGCTGACAGATCTCGAACTCTCGTTGCTCAAATGGAGAAGAAGCAGACGTACTACGACAAGATACTTGCAGAGTGGAAGTCCAAGGTTAATGACCTCACCTCAGAGTTGGATGCGTCAAGGAAGGAGGCTAGGAATTACTCTACGGATTTGATGAGGACCAAGGCGCTTCATGAGGAGACTCTTGAGGCAGTCGAGATCAGTCAACGGGAGAATAAGAATCTCGGGGAGGAGATTAAGGATTTGTTGGATCAGATCAGTGAGGGGGGCAGGAACGTGCACGAGTTGGAAAAGGCTAAGAATAGGATTCAGATAGAGAAGGATGAGTTGCAGGCGGCGTTGGAGGAGGCGGAAGCAGCTTTGGAGCAGGAGGAGAATAAGGTTCTCAGAGTTCAGTTGGAGTTGAGTCAAGTGAGGCAGGAGATTGATAGGAGGTTAGTTGAGAGGGGGGTGAGATTTAATTGAGTTGTGTTGGGGTGGGTGAGATTAATTGATTTGTGTTGGGGGGAGATTAATTTAGTTGATTTTGGGGTGGGTGAGATTTAATTGAGTTGTGTTGGGGGGAGATTAAAATTGAGTTGATTTTGGAGTGGGTGAGATTAATTTCGTTGTTTTTTTTTGTGGTAGGATTCAAGAGAAGGAGGAGGAGTTTGAAAATACACGTAAGAATTACCAGAGGACGTTAGATTCCATGCAGGCGAGTTTAGAGGCTGAGGCTAACGGTAAAACGGAAGCGCTTAAAATGAAAAAGAAACTGGAGTCTGATATCAACGAGCTGGAAATCGCTTTAGACCATGCTAACAAATCTAATGCTGAGGCACAGAAAGCCATCAAACGGTACATTCAACAGATTAAAGAGTGCCAGACTAACCTCGAGGAGGAGACCAGGGCTCATGATGAGGCCAGGGAGGAGTTTGGAATCGCCGACAGAAGGGCACATGCGCTGTCTAATGAGTTGGAGGAGAGTAGGACGTTGTGCGAACAAGCAGAGAGGGCAAGGAGGATAGCGGAAGGGGAGCTTGGTAATGCCAGGGAGCATCATAATGACATTTCCGGACAGGTTTCGGGGCTGGCGGGGATCAAGAGGAAACTTGAGTCAGAGCTTGAGACTTTACATGTGAGTTCGGATGTCGGAGCGTTTGTTGTATTCTTTATTTAACTGTTCAAACGTTTTTTTTTTTTTTAGATATTACATGGTTTCTATATAAAAATACTAACACATTGGTTCGCATTTTTTTTTCTTCAAATGTGTCGCTTTTTTTTGTTGTATTAGACTGACTTGGAGGAGATCCTGAACGAAGCAAAGTCTTCTGAGGAGAAGGCGAAGAAGGCAATGGTCGACGCTGCTCGTCTCGCTGATGAGCTGCGTGTTGAGCAAGAGTTTGTTCAGAGTCAAGACAAGGCGCGCAAGGCCATGGATTCCCAGATTAAGGAACTGCAGCAGCGTCTGGAGATTGCGGAGAACGAGGCGTTGAAGGGTAGTAAGAAGGCTATTGCCAAGCTTGAGGATAGGATCAGGGGATTGGAAAATGAGTTGGATGTCGAACAGAGGAGGCATGCGGACGCGCAGAAGAATATGAGAAAGGCGGACAGGAGAGTGAAGGAGTTGGCTTTCCAGGCGGATGAGGATAGGAAGAATCATGAGAAGATGCAGGATCTCGTTGAGAAGTTGCAGCAAAAGATTAGGACTTATAAGAGGCAGATTGAGGAGGCGGTTAGTATTTTGAACGAGAAAAAAATTGAGTATTGATGTGAGTTGAATTTAAATTGATGTTTGTTTGCAGGAGGAGATTGCTGCCCTCAACCTTGCAAAATTCTCAAAAGCCCAAGCGGAATTAGACGATGCGAACGAGAGGAGTGACATGGCTGAGGCACAGCTAACTAGATTCAGGCCTGGTGCTGGTGTTGCAGGTCAAAGGGGAGGAAGGGCTCCTTCCGCTGCATTGTAAAACTATGGGAAATAATCGCCAGTCTTCTTTTCTTAATCATTCGTTATATTTCCGATGGAACAAATTTGTTTCTGATCTTTCAAAGTCTTTTTTTTTCTTTGGAGTAAACGTTTTCGTTAGTTGAAATAAAAATTGATTTTTTTGGGGAGGAGTTTCTGTTATGCAAATTGAATTGCGTGTTTTTTTTAAATCTTATTTTCTTTGCATATTTTTGGATGCATATGTATGCATGCGTTTTTACCATTCGTCATGCTTTCATTAGTAATCAGTTCTAGGAATAAATTGAGAATTAAGCGTAGTACGGTGTGTATCATCTAATCAATCAGGTTAAGGGGAGCAGTCATCGTGAGAGAGTGTTTTTTTTATCAGAGAGCACCTGCATATCACTATGGTGACTCATGTAATTTTCTGCAATATTATTGCGGTTGTTTATAGAGTTGAGTCATGTTAATGAACGGGCTATATAGTGCGTTTTGTTTTACGTACGTATACGCTCTCGATTAAGTGGCCAAAAACGATTGTAATGAAAAACTGGTTTCGTCGTCGTCGTGTTTATAGCGGTTTGGGCTGCCATCTTTTTGCCTGTTTTGTGGGAATTCAGGTGATGAATATGGATGTGTTTTTTTCGTGTATTATTGGGTCCAAGCCTGATTGTCAGTTTGATATTATTCGGGTGCATTTTTAACATGTGTATGAGTTTATGAAGAAGAAAAAAAAGAGACTCCGGAAAGAAGAAGATACATATAGCGATGTAGAGATAACCTTGAAAAAGAGCAAATTTTATAAAAGAGGAACCAGGAACAATGTGTGCAACAATCGAGTGTATTATAATACGCTGTTTTGCAAGAGCATACGGGTTATCTTGTGAACTCATCATCATTGATGCAGGAGCATGGACAGCAGCGAGCTTCATAACAATTAGGGACAACAAAAATGATTGTGTGTACAACAGACAGAGAGTTTCTTGCAGTTGCATCATGCTACAGTATCATGGCTCTTTGCTGCCCACTCGCTGGTTAAATTTAAAAAAAAAATGTGTGTATACAAAAAAATCCACACTTTGGTACGTAGCATGGCTGTTTCCCAAATGGACTTGTACGTGAAAAACTGGAATTTGTGTAGAAGCCCATGATTACTTTTGCATGATACAATCAAAAGCTATTACGATCCCTTTTTCATGTTGAATGAGAGGACGAGAGAACGAGAGTCTGGCTGTTAAAAAAAAACCACAACAATACGACAGCGTTGCTTTCTTGTCTGTGTTACTCAATTCGTTACCCTCGTCTGTTCATGAAAAAATATGTAGTTTTTTTTTACCTGAGAGCTGAAGAGTGTTCAGGTGTGTGAGTGCGTTCAGTCGCTTGTACGATCATGAAAGGGGTGAGTAGTTTGACAACCCGACACAGAAGAAATATATACAAAACTTTTTGTTGTACATTCCATTTTTCTTGATATTTTTTTTTTGTTACGTGAGAGGGTTTTTAGGAGGGGAAAAACTTTAGTTTCTTTTGGGGAGAATATAAGAGTTGGGATTTATACGTGGATTTTGGGATTAGTAGTAGTAGTAGTACTTTCAGTTTCGTGATGCGGATCGGGTAAGGCATTTTTTTTATTTATATTTTTGTTTTGCATGGTGGAGGTGTTTTTAGTTTCGGGGAATTTGCAGGAACATATAAATTGGGGGGTTGAGGATAGGATGTGAAGGAATTTGAGGGGAGAAATATCACAATGTTTCAGGTATCGCGGAATATTTTTTTTTAGCATCAGTTAGTCGCATGCAAGTCAGCAACATGAAAAGAGGAGAGCGTTGAACAAGAGACCAAATATTCTATATCTTGTAATCAATGTGTAATGACATGGATTTTGAATCTGTCAGAGAGAGTGCAAACAAATAGGAAATTAACATTTGTTGAGGATAAACTTTTTGGAGGGTACACCCTTTACCAATTGCTTTTGTTTGTACTTCATTACGTACGTTTCATTGTGAGGAAATGTGTGCATTTTGGGTGGGTGGATTTCGTGTACGCTGTCTAGTACTTTAGCTTTTGACAAGCGTCAGGGGCTTTTTGGGTGTACAGTTTTGAGTGAAATTGAGTTTGTATTTGTATGAAAGTTTGTGTACGGAACAAAGGAAAAACGTGGAATGGAGATATAAAGTTCATTAAAAATCGTGATACCCGCATCAAAAAATATTGTCACCAAACCCATGTTCCGTAAAAAAAAAAACGGGGCCAGTGTGAACATTCGATATAAGAAATTTTTTTTTCTCGTTTGCTAATTTTTTTTTTATATTTTGACCTGGTTGGAATACTGCCGAGTTTGTTGATGTACATTGGATTGCACTTTTTTCTGTGTATATGCGATCATGCGAAATGTGTAACACGGTTAAGTTAATGTATTGTGACGGTTGTGCTGTTGTGTGAAAGAGGTCTCAACACACACGAGTCTGCTCACAGTTTGTACTAGAGATTGTATTGCAGGAAGCTTGGAAAATCGGGGAGATAATTACAAACTTGCAAACGAGAGAGGGGTTTCTTCGGGATATGATGTAGTGTAGTCTTGTGTAGTGTACACGCTTTTACTCCCTATTCCCCCACTTGTTTTATGGGTGATCCGGAGATTCGCTATTTAGTACACATGTGATACAACGTCTTTCACGGAATTTTTTTTTTTTGCACGGAATTGCTCATGTGAGGGAGAGTTTTTTTAGGGGTTGTGGAAAAAAAAGGGAAATTGTGGGGATCAGAGTGTCAATTCAAGGGATCATGTGAACGTGAAGTGTGTTTCATTTTATTTTTTTTATGGATTTTATTAGATTATGGACTGCTACGAGATTATAACTAGGAAGTGATTTTAAAATGAGGGACAGTGAACAAGTATCGGGAAATTTAAGTGAAAATATTTAAAGATGCCGTCCAAGAATAAACAGTACAATCTGGTCCAGAGCGACGATCTAGATACGAGGATACCTCTCATGCCTGAGGACGCTTTTCAACATGGCATACCCTTTAATTGCAAGGTACTCATTTATCACTTTATCATTTTGTCATATCCGTTCTACTTTTTTTTTTAGATGTGTTCATATATTTCGGCACAATGTAAAATGTACCAAATTGTGACATCCAATGTATTTTTTTTTGTATACAGTTCATCGGGTCTATGGACATTCCACGGCCGACGAGTAGAGTTGAGATTGTGGCCGCTATGAGACGTGTGAGAGTAAGTTCATTTTTCTTTTAATGGGGTCGTACACACTATAATCCGGTTGTGCACAGTATAATGGGGTCGTACATAATCGGGTTGTGCACCGTGCACTCTACATGGGGTCGTGCACACTATAATGTGGTCGTGCACAGTAGACTACACACATGGGGTTATGCAGAGAGTAATGGGGTCGTGCACTGTACATTACACACATGGGGTTGTGCACAGTAGACTACACACATGGGGTTATGCAGAGAGTAATGGGGTCGTGCACAGTAGACTACACATGTGGTTGTGCACACTATAATGGGGTTGCGCACAGTGCACTACACACATGGGGTAGTGCATAGTACGCATGACGCATGCCTGACTATTAAAACGTGGTGCTCCACCTTGAGTGTAATAATGACTAGTTGAGATGATTGTTGTTTGATTGAAATGATGAGTCATGATGTGTATTTGCAGGTTGAATTCAAATCAAAGGGCGTGAAGAAGAAAAAAGCGACGTTGACTGTTAGCGTTGATGGTATTAAAACTACACTTCGAAAGAAGAATAGGAAACGGAAGGTCAGGAGATAAATTGCATTGCATTTTATAATGATAATTTGATATTCATGAAATTGAATTGTTTGCAAATGTTTGTGTAGAAACGGAACTCATCTGCATATGTGGACGTTGACGGGAATAATAGTATGGTTATTTTGAGCCATCCTATTTACAGGTGGGTTTACCACTTTTTTTCTCTCTTTTCTTACATGCCTTTTTGTATATCCTCATGTTTTTTTAAATGTTCATGTTTTTTTTGCAGGATATTCTACGTGTCCCACGACTCACAAGACGTCAAAATATTCAGTTACATTGCCCGTGAGACGTCTTCTAATCTATTTCACTGCTGTGTGTTCAAAGCTGCCAATAAGGTAAATCACTTCTTTTTTTTAGATCATTTTTTTTTTGCACCACCATGTTTTTTTTATTCTGAATTCACCACCTCGAGTCTCAGGGTCAAGTGCATTTTAAGAGGAATCACGTGAAAAATCGTGAAAGCTTATTGGAGAAGCTTGATATCAAATGGAAAAAAAACGTTTTTTATATCATGGCATTTCGTAACCCCCCGTTTTTTAATTAAAACGCATATCAGACGAGTAGGGGAAATATATGAATTTTTTCAAGGTTCCGTGTAAAAATAGACGAGCGAGGGATTTTTATGTGTTGAGCGTTTTGGAGTGTGATTTGGAGTGTGTGGTGAGAGAGCCTGTTTTTTTTTTCGTCGGAGAGCCACCGCGTATCCGAGTTCTTTCTATTTTTAACTCGCTTCTTTGCACACTCTCGCACAAACTTTCGCGTGTATTTTTAGGAATAGTCGTGTTGGGTGATGTTGTGCACTTGGTTTGTGGGGTTATTTTTTTTTTTGTGGAAATTTTTGGTGGTTTTATGGGAATTTTGGGTTTGTTATCATGAGGGTTGATGGCTACTAGTGTTGTTGCACGTGGGGGGACTGGGGGGAGCAGTGTTCATTGTAAGGTCAATAATGGGGGGAGGTTGTGCAGTAACTTGAAAGGGGCTAAGGCTGTTATTCCAGAGGAGGAAGGGTCACCTCCTAACACGCCTGGGGGGATTCAGAGGAGTGGGAGGAGTAATAGTGACAAGTGCAGGACGCCTAAAAAACTTTGCTTTAGGGAACCTGAGGTCATTTCTCACTCTACTAGTAGCTTGCATAAGATTGGGGCTATTGCGGAGAGTGGGAATAGTGAAAAGAATTGTGAGGATGGTGGTGGTAAGAGCGAGTGTGTGCGGAGCAACGGTCCGTCTCCTCCTCATAGGGGCATCACCAAGAGTTCTATGAAGAGTGATAAGAGGGTCGTTCAGGATGATATCGATGACTTGGAGGTTGTGTGCAGTTTGTTAAACATCAAAGAAACGTGTTGTTTGGTTGATTTAATTGTGGGATTTCATTTCACAGAATCAAGCAATGCGAATAGTTCGTACGGTTGGACAAGCGTTCGAGGTATGTCACAAGCTGGTGGGGACAGCGGGGGAGGAGGACGAGTCAGAGGTTCAGGAATCAGACACAAACGTGTCAACCCAGCTGCACGAATCCAACAAAACGAGTGGAGACTCTGTGAGGGAGCCTCAGGTAGTGGTGCAGGAGCAAATCCCGGAGCAGCAGCACGGGAGCAACACGAGTTTAACTGTTGATCATAAACAAGCGTCGTCGAGTAGCAGTAGTACACCACCTGTGTTAGCCAGTACTCCAGTTAATTCGCTGGACAAGCTGGTAGAGGCTACTCCCATCGTCAAGCCAAACAAGCCAAAGAATCTGGATTTGACGAGGAAGGATGTGTTTAGTGGGGATTTGATGGGGTTGGCCACGCCGGGGTCTTCTGCTTTGCCGACACCTACTCAAGGGATCGGCTTTTTTAGGGATATTAGTGAACGGATTAGTGGGGGGAAACGGGATAAGGAGAACCTGGGACAGGTTCACGAGACCCAGTTGCTTAAAGAACAGTTGGAACAACAGACACAAAACACGCGCGCAGCACTCGCCCAGATACAGTTGCTCAGGGATCAGTTGGCAGCAGAGTCGGCTGCGAGGATTGAAGCGCAGGTGGGTTTTCTTGTTTTGGGGTTGGTTTCTTTTTGTATAAAGAAGATGAAAATCTCGATTATGATTGTTATTGTGATTGTTGTAGGCCCGAACTCACCAGCTGCTGATCCACAACAAAGAGCTACTGGACCACTTACAAAGTTTGGTTAGGCATATCCAGGAGCTGGAGTCTGTCGCGGGGAGTAAAGACCGGGGTGCTGGGTCTACGCAGCAGAATAGTATCGCTGCTGGTGCTGGTGTGACGTTGCCACAGGTACGTCATCTTTGCCTGTCTCATTTTGAGCTCTGTCGTGGTTTTGCATGCTTTTTGTTTGTAACACCTTATTTCATTGTGTACATTTGCGTTATGCATGAAGATTTAGGATTTTGTTTTTTTTTGTGTGGAAATCGCGAGTTTTAACTACAATGTTAACAAAACGAATTTATGTAGTTTGTGGTGTGATCAGTGTGTGTGTGTGTCCTCCTGCATGGATTTGTCCCCTGGCCCCCTTGTGCAAATTTTGTGTGAAAAAATTGTCTAATAAACTTTATCCCCGGTTGAACAGGTGTACACAACGCAAAGCCAGCACACGCACTCCCCCCAAACCCCAAACGCTACCCCACCCCCATCAAGCCTCCCGATCTCGTTTCAAGAGATAGAATCGCTGAGAAGACAAAACGCTGCGCTACTCGAGACCTTAATCTACGAGAATAACGCACGTTCGAGTTACTTTGGGTCGTTACCCCACCACGCCACCCGATACGCTTATTACGGGTATCCCCAACTGCCGGTCCCTCCTCCAGCCCCACCTACTCACCTGCTGTACTCGTCGCCATTCGGGGCGAACGCGTCGGCCTCCCTGATCATGAGTAACAGTAACCAGTCGCAGTCGTCCTCGACGTCAAGCTCAAGAGGTGTGCTGGGTGATAACAACAGTTCGAGTGAGATGCTGGCTACGGTATTCACGAGTGGGGGTCATCCAGTATTACGTCATGATGGGGCTAGCCCGTTCATCAGGCCTCTAGGGGATGAGTGTGTTAGTAAAGGGTTGCTAGCCCCGCCCCCAGCGTACACCCCAAAGCTAGGTCAAATCGGTAGAAACGCGAGTGCAGACTACGAGGGTGGGGCTCTGGATGAGTGTAATCTGAGGAGGAACGTGTTAGGGAGAAGCGTTAGTGAGAAAATTGGGCATCGAAGTGAGCTCATGAGCCAAGTACAAAGGACTGCGTGGGCTAGGCATACCACAAAGTAAAGTTTTTAACAGTACAATAAATGGTTGTTGAAAGAAAACGAAACGCTTTTACTCGACAGAGCTCAGAAAAAAAATGTATTTTTATTATCACATGTATTTTATACTTTAATGTCCCGCATGATTATTCCAGCTGACACCTCGCTCAAAAATCGAGCGTTGGTTCTCATTTGTGGTGCCCCAAACCAGCACCGACGAACCGGAAGAAGAAGAGTACTCTGCAGATTTCACAAGCCTGGATAAGGCAGTGCGTAACCTTCGACACTCCCGAAGAACACTCCTGAGCAATAAAGAGAGTGGATTCGTGTCGGAGACGACAAACGAGCTTAACACGGAATCCAAGAGGCCTAGAAAAGCAGTGAAAAAGGCCAAAGCAGCAAACAACCCAACGAGATTGTCCAGGAATCAGGCCCGTGTTGTTCGCCTCTCCTCTACCTCGTCTTGGTTGCGACGAGTGCTAAGACTGAAGAGGTCACACCAGCACGCCAGACTCGACTACTGGAACAATGATGCGCAGAGTGGGAGTAGCAGGCATAATAAACGGAACGCCAGTCCGGGTGGTGGCAGTTTGCAACGGGCTAATTCTCTTAAATCACGTGTATCCAGTTTGTAATTTCAAATAAAAAAAAATATTCGGGGTTCTTTTTTTTTAAACACTTTTATTTCGTATACGTGTATAAATTACTTAATCACATTCAACATCACAACAAACATTGCACCACATGCATTCACGCCATCTTGCCCAGTATATTCTCGATAGTTGCGTGGATCGTGTCCGCAGATTCCCACTCCACGATCTTTGAACTGATCCCCAGCTTGTCCACACTCTTGTTTATCTTTTTCCAAAGGCTGTACGATTTCCTTGGAAACACATAGTCGTGTTGATTCAGCTTCAGCGATGGACACACGTCATTCCACCTGCATCACACATAGATAAAACATGAATTATTCTTTTGTCTATGGCATCACACATTAATTTTAAACACCATTCAAATAAAAAATATTCCAAACAACGCATGAAAACGGGAAATAAAACTCACCCATCCCCCGCATAAAAGACCCTACTGTACGGCCCCTTCCTCTCCATATACTCGACAAGGGCAGCCCCTTTGCACAAATTCTTGGGACAAATCTTGCAACTGTCCTGAAGCAAGTACGGACTGATAGAAAACGCCTCTACCCGATTGTTGTTATTCGGAAGAGGAACACTAGAAACAGAAGCAGGGTTCGTGATAATATCAAACGGGTAACTAGACTGCACGTTCTTGTTTGTTGACAGCGGGTTGAGCACGCGGGCGTTGAGAAATTCAGTTATAAACAGATTGTTGGCATCACTGATTATAAGGATGTCAACGTGTGCTCGTGTTTCCGGCGATGTTTTCAGCAGCACAAGCGAGGTTAGCAGTTGGAGCATTCCTAAATCAAAACATAAAACCATCAATAAAAAGAAATAATTGAATAACCCAAAACGCAATTGATAAACTCACCCCTTGTGGGTTCCATCCCTTTGACGCATTCAGAAATATCCTTAATGGTAACCCCTTTCTCGTGCATGTACTCAAACACGTGGTTCATGTACTCGGTCCAGTTTGAATCGTTACGTAAATCTTGAATATGCGTTGGCACCCCTCCCTCCAGTAACCTGAATATGAACGTATCCGAGTTATCATGCACGACAGTGTGGTCAAAGTCAAAACAGAAGAGATACGATGGCTCATGTTTCGATCCTGTTGAGGTCAAATCTGGCACGTTCCCGTTTGAACACATTTTTAAACCTTTTTAGCACGCTACTTGACTAGTTTACTACAAGGTTGACAGTTGTTGTAGTTTGTTTCTAATTCAAAAATAAAGATTGCTCTTTAATGAAATGTAAAGTTTGAAATGTAAAAGTGTCCAGAATGAAAACTCCAGTTTTGAACATGTGACGACTGTGTATTTTCCAGGAACAACTATTATGGTAAAATCTAATCTATCCATTCCTCCCATTTACCGATCCATTTTCCCAGAAAAAAAAAATCCAGGAGTTTCAGTATCATGAACTTGAGACTGAGAAAGACGTACTCTGACACTGACTCAAGTGTTGGGATTCCCGTACACTAGAGAGAGCTGGTGTGTCGCGTGAGCCGTTGTTGTTGGATTACATTGTTGTTTGGAATTTGATGCGGTTTTGTGGGTACATAAATTTAATAAAACATGTCAATTTTAGAATTTTACGTTTTCTTCTTCTTCTTCATGATTAAAAATTGTCGTAATATAACCTAAAACTAATAAATTTTATTTTAACTTGAGACTAAGTTGAGAGTGTAAACTTGAGACTACCGTTGATACGCAACAAAACGCATAATATTTTCTGATTGCATGTTTTACTACAAATAACTTTTTTAACAAAGGCACAAAAATAATAATCTGTTGCAAACTGAATGACTAAAATTGGCAAAGTATCATAATTAGTTAATTTTACACTAGGTTAATTAACGTGTAGTTATTAGCAGAATCCCGACTCAGATCACCCCGAATCAGAGTGTACATAATCAAAAAAAAAAATGTTTTCATCAAGTTATCTCCCTCCACCTCAGCCAAAAATGTTCTCATCCAGTTTCCTGCCCCAGTCCCCATCCCCGCACTTCTCGTACCAAATGTACAACATTGACGAATGAGGATAGGAAAGATGCAGATCCTCGTGTGCTGGAAGAAGCGTACGCGTTTGCTACAATCGCAAATCACGGATTCCAGAACTCATTGTCGGAAGCCCAAAATCACCGGATCCCATACTACTCCCACCAAGCGATAACAGCCCATAACCGTCGCATGATAATCCCGTATAAAAAACAGCCCCCGAGGAACCCAGGAAGTCGGAATAATAGAGTGATCAGCTCGTCGAGCATGGGATTATCATCCATGCGTGATGAGCCTCTGGTCATGTACAGATTCTTTGAGTTTTACTGCGGGAATTGTGAGCAGAGTTGGGTTAGTCCTTTGTACAGGGCCAAGGATGGGTTGTTTTGCCGCATATGTCATCAGTTTTGTCAGCCGAGGGGAATTGTAAATGGAATATGATACACAAGCATTTAGGTATACATGGATTCCATATCTCATAGAATAATAATATTTTTGTTTTTTTGTGTAGCGCCACAGCCTCACCCCATATCTGGGAAAAGAGACATGTTACGGAAAATACTTGTGTCACAACTGCAACAGAGGGTTCAGCAGCTACAAATCTTTATCTAATTGCCCGGATCAGTGTTTCGCTTGTGGAACGCTAGTCTACCCATACTATCAGATCGCTCATGTAACAAAACTTAATCGCTCGTGCCATATTTTTTTAATCAAATTAATTTTTCAATGACCGAGAAAAAATGACTAACAACATGCCATTTCCTGTGTTCCCCATAGTCTGTGCTTTACCAGAAGATCCGCAAGAACGACACGACGACGACGACGGCCAGTACGAACCAACATGATGACGACAAAGCATCCCACCACTTGGATTCGCAAGCAGACAGCAAGGCAAGCAGCATCCAAACCGCCCGTCAACTAGTCCGTAAAATAAACTCTGGTCTAATAAAATCTGCGAGTAACCCCCGCCATTGTAGTAGTACAAAGAAACGTCTTCATTGTGTGAACAACATGCAGCAAAATAATCAGGTTGGCAGAAGACAGTATCACTCTTCAGCTGGTTACTTGAAGAGTTGTTACTCTGAGCCGACAATTGGCAATAAGAGTGCGTCATCATCCCTTTAATACTGAGAAACTAAAATTGGAGTAATGTTTGGATGAGAATAATGTCAAAATTCTTTTGGACAATAAAGTCGCGATTTTTTCTTCTCAGAATCCTATCTCAGCACTTTTTTATTCAATTTTTGGCGTATACGTAGTTAAACTACTGTGTATAAAATCATATATATAAAAATCGATTGATGATGACAAGGACCCTGTGTTTTTTTATTATTATTATTGAATAGAGAAAGTGCATTCACGTATCTCCCCTCTCTCTCTGATCTGAATGGATAGAAGCAAACAAAAAGCTTTTGTTCCGTAACGATTCTGTAACTCAAACAAAAGTGGAAAAGCAATATGAGTTGAGTAAAAAAGAGGAAACGGAAACATATACGCGATGTACACACAATGAAGTGAATAGTATTCAAACATCTCATTTGTGATCATTATACACACAAAAGCTGGCTTCTCTTCTGCTCTTTTGACCATAATACCCAATTGTTCACCAATCTAACTTATTGCTCTGATAGTTTTTACTTCTTGTTCCGTTGCCGACATTGTCACAAAAAAAAATCCTGGAGCTTCCGGAAAAAACGTAGGATTTATGATGGAATGGATAGTAAAACACTGTGTGTTACTCCTCGCATTCTTTGCTCAACAGCGGGACTGCCAACTCTTCCGTTTCTGTCATCGTGGCGTATTCCATCAGCTTCTTGAACAGGATTGTCCTTATGGGTTGCTCTTTACTGAGCAATTGCAGGTTCCCTGCTTTTACACCATGAGTGCAAACGCAACCAGCACAAGAAGCATACCGAGGTAAAAAAAAACTATAACCTTTCCACCCTAAAACAATCATAACAATTCGCATTCGTAGGATCTGGCCAACTTTATGCGAGAGCCCCTACTTGTTCATGCCCAAAGATGTGACAGACGAGACGGTTGGGGATGGATTCTTTATCGCGAGGAAGAATGGAGAGGTTTGTCATGCAGCTTTTCTCTCACTTTTTCAACTTTGTAAACTTTCTGTGCTTTGCATATTATAAAGCTTTGAACAACTCAAGTTTATGCACAAGAGTGGGTGCTTGCGGGGCGAATTGATAAATATACTTATTTTGTAAAGAGCTTCTCAAGAACGCGTTGTTTCATGTGCTTGCATAACCCCATTTTATATGATCATCTTACTACTGTGTCGCAACTGCGTTTGATAACCCCGATTAATCGTAGTGCAAACACATTTCAAACAGTTCAAAACCAAAATAAAATCCAACTCTAAAACATAGCAAATCTTAACAGGGCGAAATAACATGAATTATAAATAACAATCTCATATTTTAAACCCATATTAATTTGTGTAATCAACACTGATTTGTTTAAATTTTCATTTAAAGTACGTGTAAAATTCTAGTAATTCAATATCTTTCGTGTCGCTACTAAATCTTGTTCTGGAATCAGTTTCAAAAAAATGCAAGCACTTAACATTCCCGTGAGCTTACATGCAATTAATCTATTTGTGCTTGAATTGCACAGATTAACTCAAATTCATATTAAATTTTTGTGTTACATTTTTCATTATTTTGCAATTTGTTTTATAACTTTGTTTTAAATTTTTTCCTCAAAAATAACTTTTGTCTTTCATTTGCCTATAATTAAAACGGGGGAAAAAGACGAAACTGGGAATTAATAGTTAAAAGCATGCTATTATAAAGGTTGGTAATATCAGAGATTATGTAGTACGCATAGCCTTACTATTTCCCACTCGAATTAAACCGGCGTGTGAACGTAGCAATTACGCTTGAAAATGTTTCTCAAGAAAGTAACAATTCGCACAATTGAATGAGCACTCCAACAGATAAGAATGGTCCAGTTCACAAACTCTTCTAACACGACCGAGTCGGTTACTTCAGGTAAGCAGGTTTACTTTTTTTTTAAATAATCTTTTACATGAAAAGGATAAAAATTCATGATAACATGCAATCCAGCAGCAATCGACCTGGTTTCCTTCCAATCCTGTGAAGACCGATGCTACCGAAACATATTCGAAGACACCCGCTCATCCGTCCTCTACACAAGTTCATCCCACGAAACTTCAGACTCTCTTGAAGTGCCGCACCAAGTCTCCCGACCTAAAATCCAGCCCCAAGAGCAGTCAGCCATAACTGACCAGACGCTCCGGCTGGGTGACTACCTGTTTGACCAGATTGTGGCTCCGGATGATAACCCTGGTCCAAAACTCCGTATAACGGAGATATTCAAACGGAGCATCAGGATCATGGGGAAGAGCTGTCAGGCTCCTTTTGTCAGTAGTAACTTTGTTAATCGGGTTTTATATGCCTTCCTATTTCTTGTCATGGACTCGGGGATTGGCGAGATTGAGGATATCAGTGTCGAGGAGTTTGAGGAGATTATGGTCGCGTTGAATGGATGTGACGAGAAGAACCCGGATTTTAGGCTTGAAGGGGTCGTTTGTGAGGGCAGTGCTATCGTGAGTCTTATTTTTTACATTCATTTTCGTGTGTGATTTCATTCATGTCATTTGGGTTGCACTTAAAAACTCAGGTGAAGGAAGTGATAAAAATGCTGCCTAACGGAACAGAGTACGCAGCCCCGTTTCAACTATCATCTAGTTCCCATGACACTTTCCCAGTAAACGACTATGATATCCCTAATGATAAAAGGTCGTCGAGCAAAGGGCACGGGTCATTCCCATATGACGAACTAGACGTGTTTACAGAGGCAGCTTGGTCAGCCGTTCAGGTGACACATGCCACTTGTTTCGCTACCTTCAAGCCTAACGTTAACATGCATCATAGGTACGTGTCCGCGATGGAGCAATTGTTTAGTGGCAAGATACAGGACAGATGGTAATCTTATCATTATGCGTGCATGTGTGGCCTTTTTTTGCGTACATTTTATAATTTTGCGTGATGAATAATTATTATTTTTTGATTAGGCGAAACCCCACGATACTTGTTGATCCTCGCATGTGGGGGACCTGGTTTCTTACAGATGTCGATTTGGCTTTTGTCAACTTGCAGGCATGTATCAGGGCTTCTTATCTTGATGCACCTTTTACCATGAGACTTGATAGGCCTATTGATCCAGTCAGGGCCAAGGCTGGCTCTGTGCTGGAGAGTGGTGATGCTGGGAAAAGCGTTAAAAGAAGAGTTAAACGTGGCGCAGAATCGGACATGGCAAAGTACTGGGATGAGTATCACTCAAGTGGGGGAATACGATACAGGCTCGGGAATGGGATCCAGTGTTTCCACAACCCAGATGATAAGGACGCTGCTGTACAGCTTCTTAAGGATCAGTGTAACGTTGACTCGAGGGTTTGATGACGTTTAAATAAAATGTAACTCGTTGATCTGGTTTTTTTCTAACTATATACGTGATCTGGTTCTTTATCCGTATTCACTTTTTTTTATAACGCATATAATTATCATGTGAGGAAATCAGAGATATTGATTGACATGTGTCAAAGTGATTAGTAATTATTGTGAGAGCGTGTACGTTTCTCATTTTTTTTTTGTTATCGTTGGTTGGAGGTGCTCCATATCTCTGCTCTTCGGGTTTGCTGGAATTACTGGGTGTAATCATAGGGGCTTCGTCCTTGCCTGTGCACTCAGGAGTAGCAATCTTCTGCAGTTCTTCGTCTTTTTTTTGAGTGTGCGTGTGTTTTTTGGTTTGGGTTTGTTTCTTGGATTTTTTTATATTCCTTTTTTTGTACTTTATATATTTTTTTATATTCCTCGGTGTAGTCGAGTTGCGGGTTTT